>JARQOC010002977.1:0-20153 GCA_033576535.1 Allobates femoralis | reverse complement strand
GGATTCCTGCTTAGGTTCATGAAGAGAGCAGAATGGGACAAAAAGTTTGAATTTATCTTCTTTCTAGCCAGAGATATAGTCAAACTGTATGTTTAAATGTCTATTTTCACTGTTTAGACGCGAAAACACACTTTCATGTCAAAGCAATGAATTTTTCTCGTAAACTACTGGAGCTGTGATGCTGTTCTTTGGAATTCCTGCTTAGGTTCATGAAGAGAGCAGAATGGGACAAAAAGTTTGAATTTATCTTCTTTCTAGCCAGAGATATAGTCAAACGTATGTTTAAATGTCTATTTTCACTGTTTAGACGCGAAAAACACACTTTCATGTCAAAGCAATGAATTTTTCTCCTAAACTACTGGAGCTGTGATGCTGTTCTTTGGGATTCCTGCTTAGGTTCATGAAGAGAGCAGAATGGGACAAAAAGTTTGAATTTATCTTCTTTCTAGCCAGAGATATAGTCAAACGTATGTTTAAATGTCTATTTTCACTGTTTAGACGCGAAAACACACTTTCATGTCAAAGCAATGAATTTTTCTCCTAAACTACTGGAGCTGTGATGCTGTTCTTTGGGATTCCTGCTTAGGTTCATGAAGAGAGCAGAATGGGACAAAAAGTTTGAATTTATCTTCTTTTAGCCAGAGATATAGTCAAACGTATGTTTAAATGTCTATTTTCACTGTTTAGACGCGAAAACACACTTTCATGTCAAAGCAATGAATTTTTCTCCTAAACTACTGGAGATGTGATGCTGTTCTTTGGGATTCCTGCTTAGGTTCATGAAGAGAGCAGAATGGGACAAAAAGTTTGAATTTATCTTCTTTCTAGCCAGAGATATAGTCAAACGTTGTTTAAATGTCTATTTTCACTGTTTAGACGCGAAAACACACTTTCATGTCAAAGCAATGAATTTTTCTCCTAAACTACTGGAGATGTGATGCTGTTCTTTGGGATTCCTGCTTAGGTTCATGAAGAGAGCAGAATGGGACAAAAAGTTTGAATTTATCTTCTTTCAAGCCAGAGATATAGTCAAACGTATGTTTAAATGTCTATTTTCACTGTTTAGACGCGAAAACACACTTTCATGTCAAAGCAATGAATTTTTCTCCTTATCAAATTATTTTTATTAATATAATAAATAAGGGGAGGGGGTGAAGGAGTAGGAAGGGGAGGGGTACAAAAAAAGAAAAAGGGAAGGGGAAAGGGCAGGGGGGAGGGGGGGGAATACACAATATGTACAAAGAATGATTGTAGCAGAGGTAATATGTCAATCGTACAAGGTAAGTATAAATAATTGAACAATACAATAATTATACAGACAAAAAATATCAATCGGGTATAATATAAACAGAGCAATTGAATAACTGAGTGAAGGCTATGAGAGGAAAAGAAAGGATGAGAGAGTAAATGTAATGTTTCCGAATAAGAAGGTAAAAAAGGGGGGCCAGGGATATGTTCGAGCTCACCATTGTAGTTAAAAGGTTGGAAGGTAAGGGTGTGGTACAAACTTCATAGGTCGTGGGATGCTTAGGACAGAAGAGAGGGGCAATAAACTGTCAACCAAGGTTCCCACTGGAGTAGAAATTTTTGCCAATTGTTGGTTCCAGTTGCGAAAGAGTATTCGTGGGAGGCGTGATCGGTGACTCTGTCAATGAGAGTTGTGACTGATGGGGGGTCCTGTTGCTTCCATTTTGCGGCAAGTAGGGTTCTAGCAGTCAGAATTACATGAGATACTAGAAGTCTGAAATGAGGGAGTATTTGCTCAATGCCAATCAGCAAAAGGACTAACTGCGGGGTAAGAATGATGCGAGTTTTTGTGATGTTTCTTAATATTGCAGCAACTTCCGTCCAGAATTGATGGAGTCGAGGACAAGACCAGAAGATATGGGATAATGACCCACTTATGCCGCACTCTCTCCAACAGAGCGGAGATTGCTCAGGATAAATGCGATGAACAGCTGTAGGTGTATAGTACCATCTTGATACAGTCTTATAATGACTCTCGTGTAAAGTGGCTGATTTGGAGGAGGAGTATGCGGCTTTTAAAGATTTAGGGAATTCTTCCAAGTCGATTTGAATGCTCAGTTCACCTTCCCACGCCTTAAGGAAGGAAAGGGGAGGGAGGTCCAAGTCATCATTAAGGATTTTATATAGGCGATTCGTCGTCCATATTGACTCTTTCTGGGGGAGCCTGATTAGTTCTGTAATCAGGGAAGGACACTTAAAGTCAGGTCGGTGGGACTGGAAATAACTGTTCATAGTTCTCCACTGGGTTCTATCTTCTCTCGTCAGGGGGAACTCCAATTGCATGTCCTGAAAGGATTTGAGATGACCATCTTGCAACAGGTCCAAGATATAGGATTGCTGCTTTAATTTCCAGTTAGTCAAGTCCAGAGTGGGGATCAGAGTTTCCAGTGATTCTAAGGGTGCGTTTTTAAAGAGGACTTTTGTTGAATATTTATTCGCTTTAATGCTCAGCTGTTTCCAGGCTTGAAGCGTGATCTTGATAATTTGATGAGGAAGAGTTTTCTTAAGGGGGTCAATTAAATGAGCTATAAGAAGGGATTTTAAATGATTAGATGTGAAGGAATCTTCAATATGAATCCAGGGGATGTCCGAGGATTCAAGAAGCCAGTTCTGAGAGACTTTGATGAGGGAGGCCAAATAATAATTATAAAGATTAGGTACACCTAATCCACCAGATAACTTATGATGTTGCAAGGACGATGATGCCACTCTCGAGCTTTTCCAGCGCCAAATAAAGGCACGGAGTTGCGCTTGGAACTTGGAGAACCATTTCCTCGGGATGAAGAGAGGGATGGATCTGATAACATACAAGAATCTCGGGAAGAGGAGCATTTTGAAGGCCTCTATCCTACTCAGCCATGACAGGTCAATCTTTGAAAAGCGTTGGTAATCTTGGCAAAAGGAGGTGTATAAGGATGACAAGTTAGATTGAACAATATCCTTCAATGGTTTTGTTAAAGTGATTCCTAGGTAGTCGATGTCTTTATCTCTCCAGGAATAGTCGAACTCTTGCTTAATGTATTGTAGGAGTGTGCTGTCAATATTAAAATCCAAAACTTGGGATTTGGATGCATTGATCTTATAGAGTGACACCTGGGAATAATTCCTGAGTTCGATGTCAAGGTGCCTCAGGGATTTTAAAGGGTTAGTAACAGATAAAAGAATGTCGTCTGCAAATAATGAAATCTTATGTTGGTCCTGGCTAGTTGGAATCCCCTTAATGTTCACATTATTCCTTACACTTGTGGCTAGAGGTTCTATAAATAAGGCAAAGAGCAGGGGGGAGAGAGGGCAACCCTGTCTTGTCCCGTTGGAAAGATGGAATTTAGGGGAAAGAGTGGTATTGGAGTAAACCCTGGCAGATGGATGTTTATACATTGACTCGATGGTTCGGAGAATGTTGCCCTTAAGACAAATTTTTCCATCGTTTTGAAAAGAAACTGCCACTGTACTCTGTCAAATGCCTTCTCGGCATCTAGTGCCAAGAAGGCAGTTGGCTGGCCAGACCGTTCAGCAATAGAAATCAGGTTTACGGCTCGTCGCGTGGCATCTGTGGTGGTGCGACCTGGTATAAAGCCAGCTTGGTCAGGGTGAATCAGTTTTGTTACATATTGAGTTAAACGGTTAGCAGCAAGTTTTGCTAAGATTTTGGTGTCAGTGTTTAGCAGTGATATTGGTCTGTAGGTTTTTACATCTGATGGGTCTCCTTTTCCCTTATGAATCACAGTAATCGTTGCCTCCAGCATTTCTTCCGGCAGGTAGCCCTGGGAAGCGGTGTGGTTCGCTAATTTAGTAAGGTAAGGTGCCAGAATATGTTTAAATTCCTTGTATAGTTCGGTTTGAAAACCGTCAGGTCCAGGAGCTTTCTCAAGTTTGGATTTTTCAATGACCTCCATTACTTCCACAAGAGTATAGGGGGAATTAAGTTCCTTAAGATCCGCAGGTGTCAATGAGGGAAGATCCAGGGCACTTAAGTAGTGGTGGATATCAGCCTCAGTCGGTGAATAATGTAGAGGGTGGTCTTTGAGATTATAGAGAGATGAATAGAATGAGGCAAATTCCTTGGTTATGTCTCCGGGGTGATGATGTAAATTGTCATGTTGGTCTTTAATTGACTTACCGTATATACTCGCGTATAAGCCGAGTTTTTCAGCCCAAAAATTGGGCTGAAAAGTGCCCCCCTCGGCTTATACGCGAGTCAATACGGCCCCCTAAAAAGTTTTGCGCCCCCACCTCCCTTTCTGGGCCCCCCCGCATGCAGCGCCCACTTCCTCTGGATCAACATGTTAGGCTATGGGTTGAACTAGATGGACTTAAAGTCTTCCTTCAACCTTAAAAACTATGTATCACTATGTATGTATATACATTACCTGTCTAGCAGCTGTCACCCTCCGATGGCTGATCGCGGCTCCCGGCTCCGGGCTCCATCTTCCTCTCTGTCTTCCTGATTGTCAGGTGACCGGCCGGCGTCGCGATGACGTCATCGCGCTGCGCCCCAGTCACACAGCAGGAAGACAGCGAGGAAGAAGGAGCCCGGAGCCGGGAGCCGCGATCAGCCATCGGAGGGTGACAGCTGCTAGACAGGTAATGTATATGCGCAGCGCTGCATGCGGGGGGCCCAGAAAGGGAGGTGGGGGCGCCAAATTATGAGGGGGGCCCTGCTGGGGCCCTGTATACTACCACTGGGGCTATATACTACCACTGGGGCTGTATACTACCACTGGGGCTGTGTGTATACTACCACTGGGGCTATATACTACCACTGGGGCTGTATACTACCACTGGGGCAGAATATACCACTGGGCTGCTGTATACTACCACTGGGGCTGTGTGTATACTACCACTGGGGCTATATACTACCACTGGGGCTGTATACTACCACTGGGGCAGAATATACCACTGGAGCTGCTGTATACTACCACTGGGGCAGAATATACCACTGGGGCTGCTGTATACTACCACTGGGGCTGTATACTACCACTGGGGCTGTATACTACCACTGGGGCTGTATGTATACTACCACTGGGGCTATATACTACCACTGGGGCTGTATACTACCACTGGGGCTGAATATACCACTGGGGCTGCTGTATACTACCACTGGGGCTGTATACTACTACTGGGGCTGTATACTACTACTGGGGCTGTATGTATACTACCACTGGGGCTGTATACTACCACTGGGGCTGTATACTACTACTGGGGCTGCTGTATACTACCACTGGGGCTGTATACTACCACTGGGGCTGTATATACTACTGGGGCTGCGTGTATACTACCACTGGGGCTGTATATACCACTTGGGCTGCTGTATACTACCACTGGGGCTGAATATACCACTGGGGCTGCTGTATACTACCACTGGGGCTGTATACTACCACTGGGGCTGTATATACTACTGGGGCTGCGTGTATACTACCACTGGGGCTGTATATACCACTGGGGCTGCTGTATACTACCACTGGGGCTGAATATACCACTGGGGCTGCTGTATACTACCACTGGGGCTGTATACTACTACTGAGGCTGCTGTATACTACCACTGGGGCTGTATACTACCACTGGGGCTGTATATACCACTGGGGCTGCTGTATACTACCACTGGGGCTGAATATACCACTGGGGCTGCTGTATACTACCACTGGGACTGTATACTACCACTGGGGCTGTATACTACCACTGGGGCTGTATATACTACTGGGGCTGCGTGTATACTACCACTGGGGCTGTATATACTACTGGGGCTGCGTGTATACTACCACTGGGGCTGCTGCTGTATATACCACTGGGGCTGCTGCTGTAACACTGCTGGGGCCTGTATATACCACTGGGGAGGCTGCTGTATACCACACTGATGGGGGCTGTATACCTGTGCTGGGGTCCACCCTCGGCTTATACACGAGTCAATAAATTTTCCCAGGTTTTGGGGCAAAAGTAGGGGGGTCGGCTTATACACGGGTCGGCTTATACACGAGTATATACGGTAATTCTCGCGTTTATTTTTTGGTGTTTGAGTTTTTGAGCTAGCAGTTTAGAAGGTTTGTCATCAGAATGATAATGCTGAGTTTTTAATTTCTGGGTTAATCTATCATAGTCTGATGAGAGAAGAGATTTTAACTCCAAGCGGAGTTTGAAAATATCTTCTAGGATTTGAGGGTCCAAGGAAGTTTGATGTAGTTTGTCCAACTCTTGGATCCTAGCCAGCGTATTTTTAAGTGTTTGTTGTTTTTTTTTAATCATTTGAGAATTCAGCTGGATTAGTTTCCCTCGGATGACAGCTTTAAAAGCTAACCATAGGTTTAATATTGAAGTGTCCGATAAGTCATTGTCTGAAAAATAGTTTTGAATGGATTCTTCAATAACTTTTTTGTAAGTAGGATGACAATACAAAAAACTGTTATTTCTCCACATTCTAGGGAGTGTTGATTTAGGTCCAATCCTAAAGTCGAACGTGATTGGGGCATGGTCGGACCAAGTTCTGGTCCCTATTTCAACTTTAGTGATTTTTGGGAGGGAGAAAATTCCCGTCAGAACAAGGTCAATTCTGGAATATGAATTATGTCGTTTTGAAAAATAGGAATACTCTAGAGAGGTAGAATTCAGGCAACGAAAAGCATCATAAAGGTCGTTTCTATGAAGCCATGGGTCGAGTGATTCGTTGCTACTGTTTCTATTTTTATTTGAGGAATCAAGTACGCTGTTAGGAACAGCGTTGAAGTCCCCAAATAGTATAAGGTCACCTTGGGTTTTATCTGTGATAATCCTCATGATCCTATTCAGGAATGTTTTCTGTGCCTTATTAGGAGCGTATATACAGACCAGGGCAAATAGGTGGTTATTAAGCTTACAAATAAGCACTAAGTAACGTCCCTCTAGGTCCTCTATTTTGTCGATGAGTTCAAAAGTGACATTATTACTAATCATGATGGCTACACCTGCTTTCTTTTTCTGGTTGTTGGCAAAAAATATATTTTGAAAATTTCTATTGGTGAGCCTTGGGAGTTGAAGGGAAGAAAACTTGGTTTCCTGAAGGCCTATAATGTCCGGTTTGGAGTCTTTGATTGATTTCCAGAGAAAGAATCTCCGTTGAGGAGAATTTAGTCCATTTACATTCAGTGACATGAAGCGCAGTGTCATGGTGAAATGGAGGGGGTAGTGGTATTATGGGCTCGAAATAAAGGGTGGAATAATCAGGGTTCTATTTTATTCGGAAATAGAAGTGTATTCAGTAAAGAAAAAAAAACAAATCAACGTTAAGAGTTATAGAGTTAGAGACTTCACTCAATAACCCAACGGAGGGGATCCAAGGATCACGTTTGAAATCCTCCTTGTGAGGCTAATGTTATCAGCAATACACCTCAGCCAGAATAGTGGGAGAGCGATCTATTTAGGAGATGATAATACCTATGTCTTTAAGAGTTTGAAGACCTCTATTGACCTCTGACAATGTATAGAATCTCCCCTGGTATTGAAATGACACCTTAGTCGGGTTAAAACCCCATTTATAGGGGAGATTTTTTTTTGTAAATAGTTGGTTATTGGGGAGAGTGCTTTTCGTTGTTGCATAGTCGGCTTGGAGATATCAGCGTAGATTCTAATGTGCTGATATGGAGCAGGTAGGGATTTATTTGTTTTCATAAAGTCCACTATCTGATCCTTAACGTGCAGAAAGTGGAATTTTACCAAAACATCTCTCGGGATCTCTGGAGCAAGAGATCTTGGTTTTTTAAGACGGTAAGCTGAAACAATGGTGAGATCAGGGTCAGATAGTGAGGGGATTGTTTGCTTCAGAAGATTTTTCGAATAGCGATTCAATTGATTTGGAGAAATTGATTCCTCAATACCCCGTAGCTTTAGATTGTATCTCCTGTCCTTGTCATCCAAGTCAATAAGTTTGTTCTGCATCGTTTTACACTTTTCCTCTAAGAGGGTGTGATCTTTAAGTAGGGTTTCATGTTTGGAGAGTAGAGAGGTTATATCTGTTTCATTTTTGTTAGCAATATGGGTAACCTTATCTACATCAATTTGGAGGTGGTTAAATTTACTTTCTAGTTTTTGTTCAAAGTTCTTGCTTTTCCTGTCTAAAGCATAAAAGATTTCTTTGAAGAAAATCTTGTCTATCGGACCTGTCCAATCAATTCCCTCGAACGTATCCGGTTCGTGGGAAGAGGGATACTCTTTTCTTGGTTTTTGCTTGGCTGGGCTGGGATTTGGGGTGTCATCAGATTCCACATCAGAGGAATATGGGGATTTTTGAGCATGGGAAAAGTCAGTTTTCTTTTTAGTGGCAAACTCTTTTCTCTTTTGTGGAGGAGCCTGTGGTGTGTTTAATGTCCCATCATCTGTAATCATATGAGAGGTGGCATCCTGATCACTGTTGACATTTCTAGGGGACCTGGATCGATGTTTAGCCTGTGCATGAGAAGTTTTAATATCCGGTCTAGGGGGTTTAGGCTTATCCATTGTTTAGTTGACTGGGGTTTAATTAGGTAACAAAAGTGTCTGGTGTTAGGTGAGGAGAAAGTTACCTCCCAGAAGTTGGGTGAGCATACAAATATTAAGAATAAGCTATTGCAGTTATACTAGATAATTAGGGCAGGAGCAGTATTGTTAGAGGATGCAGAGGGGAATTCGGATGAATAGTATTGGGGTAGTGACTGCTAGGACCCTACGTGAATGGAGCAACAAGTGCACTGAGTGGATTAAGGCTATTAGCTGTAAATGTAAGTTAAAACAGTAGAGAATGTCACCGAGGCCAAGTGGATAGGATTAACCAAATAAGACAAGAGAGGTTAAAGCTTCTCTAGTGATATACGGTCCTGACTAGAGGGTAAGGATTTGTAGATAAGATAGTAGGGCGATCCCAAGTATGTGGTCAAAGTTAGATATTAGAGTTACTTATACACCTTCCCCTTGTTCAGAAATTTGGGTGAATTTAAAGTTGGACTAGTTATATCCAGTGGGGTAATAATGTGGCAGTAGTATAAACACCCTTAATAAACACTAAGGGTCTAGGAAATGGTTGACAGAAGCGGATAAGACCAGTTCTAGTACCGTAATGGACAGATCTCTCAGATCAATGAGAAAATAACAATATTGTGGAGATATAATAACAAAAGGGAGAGTCAATAAGGTTCTAGTAGGTGAGCTTCAGAATAGGGAACGCAGTAAGGGAAATTGCAGGAGAATAGTTGAGAGGAGTTAAAGAGAAAAAGCAGTCAGGGGAGAGATGAAGAGTGAGGAGTTAACAGGAGAAAAAGAGCAACAATAGAGGTTTTACCTATAACAATGGGGACTTTTTCCGGAAGGAAGAATAAAAAGTTCCTTGTGTAGGGTCCCAAAAATCCGGAGATCCTGGTCGAGGTGAAGATGCTGGTCCAGCGAAGATCCGGAGATGGTGCAGTCACCGAAGATGATAATGAAGATGTCAATCAACGATTAGGAATGCTTCCACAGAATGAAAATAAAAAGTCCATTGAATCGAGGTCCCAAAAGTCTGGAAATCTTGATCGAGATGAAAGAAGCTGGTTGATTGAAGATCTGGAGTTGATTCAGGTTGTTTAAGATGATGATGAAAATAGCAATCCTATGAAGAATAAGTCCGATCTTCCGCGAGAATGGTGCTGATGGAAATCCCGAAGGCCCGGAAGTCTTGATCTGGGTGAGAGGAGCCAGTTGAATGAAGGTCTGAAGTCTGTACGAGTCCTCAGAGAAGCCGATGAACAAGGTTGTGGAATATCCCGGTGTGAAATCCAAGAGATTTTAAGGTTCGGAGGAGTAGAAAAACCTGTTTGATAGCAGGTCCAGAGTCGATTTGAAATACCGGGGTTTCAAGGTGGGCAATAACGAATAAGGGATAGTCTGGGGTTCAATGTTGGCAATTATCCAAGTCCTTGTAGTGACAATGTATCCCAGGGATCCAGGTGGAACAAAACAAATGAGAAAATCCTTGTTGATGGAAGATCAGAGGATAGCTGCGAGTGTTCAGCTAAGTCGCGGTAATATTAGAAGGTGCCTTGTGAGTTATAGCAGTTGCTATAGCAACTTCAGTGAAGCAGAGTCACAGACAGAGGTGCCCAGCGAGTAGTGAGATATGCTGAAGTGATCTGCGAGTCGGTCACAGTAACGCAGCTGTAATGGGGGCTAAGAGCGACTAGTGATAGTTGCTATGGCGATTTGTGATATAGTCTGGGAGTCTTTAACAAAGACGCGGTGGAGTGAAGAGGTAACGTGCTGGTTGCTATAGCAATGAGCGAGTCATCTACAGGCTCGCCGCAGTGTCGGGAAATACCATGCGAGTCGGCTGCTGTGATGAATAGCGAGATATCAATGAAGTCGGAGTAGTGCCGGGAAGAAATAAAGGTCAGCGAGTCACTGATGTAGTTTGGAGCAAGTACTTCCACAAGAATCCCGTCTAGTCAGGGGAGACGACACAAGCGTGCACCTTCAGAATCTCTGCCACTCGTCGCGGGTCCTATCCGGTCCCCTCAAGAACCCCCCTGCAGCAGCAGAAGAGTCCGAGATAGAGCCGGAAGTCTGGGATACACAGGAGCCGGCCGCATACACAGCAGCAGTCTTCAGAGCAAACACCGGCTCTCCAGCACTTTTGGAATCTGTTAATCACCGCGGTCTTAATCCGCTGTCTTTGATGAAGTTATTGTGCAGCAGCAGGAGACTCAGCTGGTACTCAGGGGCCGCTTGTGAATGAAACAATAGGTGTTGAAGTAGACACCTGGTTATAACAGGATCGCGCGGGTGACAAAAGAGACCAGTAGAACAGCAGGGGTCTCTTTAATCTGTAACAACAGAAGAGTCTGACACACACAGGAGTCGGGCGCAAGTACAGCGGCAGTTACCACAGGAGACCCGGTTCTTCTATCACAGTCGGGAAGATAAGGAAAAAGAATTGAAGATCTCCAGCAGAGCCCAATGAGGGATAAGTATCGAGGTCCAGCAGAAGCAAGCCTGATCACAGCAAAACAGAGTGAGTCCACGGCACTCGGGAGCCTTATAATCTATCCGTGCAGCTCGGAGGTTCTCCAGAAGAATTGTCAGGGAAAAGATTGCGCCCCCTGCCGTCGGCGGTTGCTATGACCGCAGCTGTTTGTATAATGCAATTAGCAAAGCGGCAAGAAAAAAAGGGCGGGAAAAAATTGCAGAGTCACTCCAGATGAATTCTCAAGGAAGAGATAGCGCCCCCTGCCGCCGGCGGTTGCTATGACCGCAGCTAGTTATACAATGTAGTTAGAGAAGTGGCAGGGGAAAAATGGCGGGAAAAAAAGAGCGGGAAAAAATTGCAAGTCATCTAGTGGGTCCTGAGTGCACGGAAAGTGCCAGGAGGGCAGCAGAGAACCGGGAAATATCTCACCTTGCCTAGGAGTTGCTTTTTTCAACCTTTTAGTGCCGTTTGAGGGTCCACCAGTCGGGAAGAGAGCTGCAGAAGCCCCAGGACCGGGTGCCAAGAGTGGATGGAGAGGAAGTCCAAGATGTGGAGAAAGTCACCGCAATAAGCCTTGCACCTTTTTGGAGTTTTTTCAGTTGTAGATGCCTCGGGTGTGCAGTAACGTCAGGTGTTAGTAGCAGTTGCTATGGCAAGACCCGGGACCACCGCTGAGCCGCGGAAAGGCGGGAAAAGCGGGGAAGTCCCGAAAAAAGGCGGGAAAAGTCCCGGAACGGGTTCTAGGGCTCTATGGCCTCTCAGAACCGGGAAAAAGGCAAAAAAAAAAAAAAAAAAAAAAAAAAATTGTTGTAAAGTTCCAGGCAGCTATCCAAAGCTTAATTAGGACATAGAGACAGGGAAGAAGTACGATTTCCAGAGGAAGTTCGAGTTTGGTGTTCCA
The DNA here is from genome assembly GCA_033576535.1 of Allobates femoralis. Taxonomy (NCBI): domain Eukaryota; kingdom Metazoa; phylum Chordata; class Amphibia; order Anura; family Aromobatidae; genus Allobates; species Allobates femoralis. Next base: position 8,286 of record JARQOC010002977.1, on the reverse strand, counting down.
AAGAGGCAAAGAGGTCCAGGAGGAAGAAGTCCAGTGGGTCCAAGTGAATCTTGGTGCTGGTCCAGATAGATCCTAGTTGGTTTAGTTGGACTTCTCCCCTAGGGAAGAAGTCTAGTTGGTATTTTCAGGCTGAGGAGCAGGAGCTCGAGCTAAACACGTCTGCTCTCCATGAGCTCCAAAGCCACGCCCCTGAATTTTTCTCCTAAACTACTGGATCTGTGATGCTGTTCTTTGGGATTCCTGCTTAGGTTCATGAAGAGAGCAGAATGGGACAAAAAGTTTGAATTTATCTTCTTTCTAGCCAGAGATATAGTCAAACGTATGTTTAAATGTCTATTTTTACTGTTTAGACGCGAAAACACACTTTCATGTCAAAGCAAAGAATTTTTCTCCTAAACTACTGGAACTGTGATGCTGTTCTTTGGGATTCCTGCTTAGGTTCATGAAGAGAGCAGAATGGGACAAAAAGTTTGAATTTATCTTCTTTCTAGCCAGAGATATAGTCAAACGTATGTTTAAATGTCTATTTTCACTGTTTAGACGCGAAAACACACTTTCATGTCAAAGCAATGAATTTTTCTCCTAAACTACTGGAGATGTGATGCTGTTCTTTGGGATTCCTGCTTAGGTTCATGAAGAGAGCAGAATGGGACAAAAAGTTTGAATTTATCTTCTTTCTAGCCAGAGATATAGTCAAACGTATGTTTAAATGTCTATTTTCACTTTTTAAACGCGAAAACACACTTTCATGTCAAAACAATGAATTTTTCTCCTAACCTACTGGAGCTGTGATGCTGTTCTTTGGGATTCCTGCTTAGGTTCATGAAGAGATCAGAATGGGACAAAAAGTTTGAATTTATCTTCTTTCTAGCCAGAGATATAGTCAAACGTATGTTTAAATGTCTATTTTCACTGTTTAGATGCGAAAACACACTTTCATGTCAAAGCAATGAATTTTTCTCCTAAACTACTGGAGATGTGATGCTGTTCTTTGGGATTCCTGCTTAGGTTCATGAAGAGAGCAGAATGGGACAAAAAGTTTGAATTTATCTTCTTTCTAGCCAGAGATATAGTCAAACGTATGTTTAAATGTCTATTTTCACTGTTTAGACGCGAAAACACACTTTCATGTCAAAGCAATAAATTTTTCTCCTAAACTACTGGAGCTGTGATGCTGTTCTTTGGGATTCCTGCTTAGGTTCATGAAGAGAGCAGAATGGGACAAAAAGTTTGAATTTATCTTCTTTCTAGCCAGAGATATAGTCAAACGTATGTTTAAATGTCTATTTTCACTGTTTAGACGCGAAAACACACTTTCATGTCAAAGCAATGAATTTTTCTCCTAAACTACTGGAGATGTGATGCTGTTCTTTGGGATTCCTGCTTAGGTTCATGAAGAGAGCAGAATGGGACAAAAAGTTTGAATTTATCTTCTTTCTAGCCAGAGATATAGTCAAACGTATGTTTTAAATGTCTATTTTCACTGTTTAGACGCGAAAACACACTTTCATGTCAAAGCAATGAATTTTTCTCCTAAACTACTGGAGCTGTGATGCTGTTCTTTGGGATTCCTGCTTAGGTTCATGAAGAGAGCAGAATGGGACAAAAAGTTGAATTTATCTTCTTTCTAGCCAGAGATATAGTCAAACGTATGTTTAAATGTCTATTTTCACTGTTTAGACGCGAAAACACACTTTCATGTCAAAGCAATGAATTTTTCTCCTAAACTACTGGAGCTGTGATGCTGTTCTTTGGGATTCCTGCTTAGGTTCATGAAGAGAGCAGAATGGGACAAAAAGTTTGAATTTATCTTCTTTCTAGCCAGAGATATAGTCAAACGTATGTTTAAATGTCTATTTTCACTGTTTAGACGCGAAAACACACTTTCATGTCAAAGCAATGAATTTTCTCCTAAACTACTGGAGTGTGATGCTGTTCTTTGGGATTCCTGCTTAGGTTCATGAAGAGAGCAGAATGGGACAAAAAGTTTGAATTTATCTTCTTTCTAGCCAGAGATATAGTCAAACGTATGTTTAAATGTCTATTTTCACTGTTTAGACGCGAAAAACACTTTCATGTCAAAGCAATGAATTTTTCTCCTAAACTACTGGAGCTGTGATGCTGTTCTTTGGGATTCCTGCTTAGGTTCATGAAGAGAGCAGAATGGGACAAAAAGTTTGAATTTATCTTCTTTCTAGCCAGAGATATAGTCAAACGTATGTTTAAATGTCTATTTTCACTGTTTAGACGCGAAAACACACTTTCATGTCAAAGCAATGAATTTTTCTCCTAAACTACTGGAGATGTGATGCTGTTCTTTGGATTCCTGCTTAGGTTCATGAAGAGAGCAGAATGGGACAAAAAGTTTGAATTTATCTTCTTTTAGCCAGAGTTTAAAAGTAAAACGTTGTTTAAATGTCTTTTTTTAACTGTTTAGAGGGCGAAAAAACACTTTCTGTAAAAGCAATGAATTTTTCTCCAAAACCAAATTAAAGTGTGATGCTGTTTTTTGGGGAAATTTCCTGCTTAGGTTCATAAAGAAGCAGAAGGGGAAAAAAAATTTTGGGAATTTATCTTTTTTTTAAGCCAGAGATATAGTCAAAGTATGTTTAAATGTCTATTTTCACTGTTTAGACGCAAAAACACACTTTCATTTTCAAAGCAATGAATTTTTCTCCTAAAAAATGGGGGATGTGATGCTTTTTCTTTGGGATTCCTGCTTAGGTTCTTGAAAAGAGAGAAGGGGGAAAAAAAAGTTTGAATTTACTTTTTTTTCTAGCCAGGGGATATAGTAAAAATTTAATTTTAAAAATTTGTTTTATTTTAAATTTTTAAAAACCGGGGAAAACATTTTTTTATGTCAAAGCAATGAATTTTTCTCCAAAAACTACTGGAGTGTGTTTGCTGTTCTTTGGGATTCCTGCTTAGGTTCATGAAGAGAGCAGAATGGGACAAAAAATTTGAATTTATCTTCTTTCAAGCCAGAGATAAAGTCAAAGTATGTTTAAATGTTATTTTCACGGGTTTGGGACGAAAAAACACACTTTCATGTCAAACCCAATAAATTTTTTTCTCCTTACAAATTTTTTTTATTTAAAAAAATTTTAAATAAGGGGAGGGGGGGGGGGGAGTAGGAAGGGGAGGGGTACAAAAAAAAAAAAAGGGGAAGGGGGAAAAGGGGGCGGGGGGGGGGGGGGGGAAAAATACACAATATTACAAAAAATTGATTGTAGCAGGGGAAAATTTTAAATTTGTAAAAGGTAATATAAATAATTAAAAAAATACAAAAATTATACAGAAAAAAAAAAATAAATGGGGGTTATAATTTAAACAAGAAATTTAAAAAAACTGGGTGAACTATGGGGAGGAAAAGAAAGGATAGAGATTTAAATGAAATGTTTCCGAATAAAAGGAAAAAAAGGGGGGCCCCGGGATATGTTCGATCACCATTTTATTTAAAAAGGTTTGGGAAGGTAAGGGTTTTGGTAAAAATTTTTAGGTCGTGGGGTTTTTGGGGGGCAGAAAGAGGGCAAAAAAAGTAAACCCCAAAGGTTTTTCCCCTGGGGAGAAAATTTTTTCCAATTGTTGGTTCATTTTCGAAAGAGTATTCGTGGGAGGCGTGTGGGGACCCGTCAATGAGAGTTTTGATGGGGGGGGCCCCTTTTGTTTCCTTTTTTGGGGGAAGGTAGGGTTCTAGCAGTAAAAATTTTCTTTGAGATACTAGAAGTCTAAAAAGAGGGGGAAATTTGTAAAAACCAATCAGAAAAGGACAAATGGGGGAAAGAATGGCGAGTTTTTTTGATGTTTTTTAAATTTTGCAGCAATTTTCCCGCCCAGAATTGATGGGGTCGGGGGAAAACCCCGAAATAGGGATAAGCCCCATTTTTCCGCACTCTCCCCAACAGGCGGAGATTGCTCAGGAAAAATGCGATGAACAGCGTAGGTTATTCCCTTTGATACAGTTTTTTTAATGACTCTCGTGAAAAAGGGGCTGATTTGGGGGGAGGGGGTATGCGGTTTTTAAAGTTTTGGGGGGAATTTTTCCAAGTCGTTTTTAAATGCTCATTTTCCCCTTCCCACCCCTTTAAAGGGAAAGGGGAAAAGGGGAGGGGGGTCCAAGTCATTTTTAAAAAGGGTTTTTTAAAAAGGGGGATTGTGCCATATTACTCTTTCGGGGGACCCTGATTTTTTTTTGAAAACGGGGGAAAGGGCATTTTTAAACAGGTGGGGGGGGTTTTTGGAAATAACTTTCATAGTTCTCCACTGGGTTCTATCTTCTCTCGCCCGGGGGAACCCCAATTGAAATGTCCGAAAGGATTTGAGTGACCACTTAAAACGGGAAAAAGATAAGGTTTGCGGGTTTAAAATTTCCATTTAAACCCAAGGGGGGATCGATTTTTCCAGTGTTTTTAAGGGTTTTTTTTTAAAAAGGGGGGTTTTTTTTTGAATATTTTTTCCCTTTTTTTGGGCCCAGCTTTTCCCAAAGGGTTTGAAGGTGATTTTGAAAAAATTTTTGGGAAAAAATTTTTTTTAAAGGGGGGGCAATTAAATGAGCTAAAAAAGGGGTTTTTTAAATGATTAGTGTAAAGGGAAATTTTTAAATTGGAATCCGGGGGTTCCCCGGGGATTCAAAAACCATTTCTGAGGGGACTTTGAGAGGGACCAAAAAAAAATTTATAAAGATTAGGTCCCCTAACCCCCCAAAAAAAACTTTTGATTTTTAAAAAGGGCGTGATGCCACCCCCCCGAGCTTTTCCAGCCCCAAAAAAAGGGCCGGATTTGGGTTTTTGGGGTTTTTGGGGAAAAACCTTTCCTGGGGATAAAGGGGGGAGGGATCTGAAAACAACAAGAATCGGGAAGGGGGGATTTTTTTTAAAGGGGCCTCTTCCTACTAAAGCCTGACGGTAAATTTTTAAAAAAAGGGTTTTTGGTAACTTGGCAAAAAGGTGAAAAGGAGACAATTGGGATTGAACAATACCCTTCAAGGGTTTTTTAAAATTTTTTTCCCCTGGGTTTAGTCGATGTCTTTTCTCTCCGGGAATACGAACTTTTTTTTTAAAATGTAGGGTAGGAGTTTTGGGGGGTAAATTTTTAAAAAATAAAAACTTGGGTTTGGGATAAATTGATTTTATAGAGTGACCCCGGGGAAAAATTTTCCTATTTTGGATGTAAAGGGTTCCCTCAGGGATTTTAAAGGGGGGGGTAAAAAAAAAGGGAAGCTCTGAAAAAATTTTAAAAATTTATTTTGGGCCCTGGTATTTGGAAAACCCCCCAAATGAAAAAATTTTTTCCCTTTTACACTTGTGGCTAGAGGTTCATAAAAAAGGCAAAGAGCGGGGGGGAAGAGGGCAACCCGTCTGCCCCTTTGGGAAAGATGGAATTTAGGGGAAAGGTGGTAGGGAGAAAACCCCGGCAGATGGATGTTTATACATTGACCGATGGTTCGGAGAATGTTCCCCAAAGACAAATTTTTCCATCGTTTTGAAAAGAAACTGCCCCCCTTTTACTCTGTTCAAATGCCTTCTCGGGATCTAGTGCCAAAAAGGCAGTTGGCTGGGCCAGACCCCTTCAGAATAAAATCAGGTTTTGGCTCGTCGCGTCATCTGTGGTGGTGCGACCCGGGATAAAAACCCGCTTTGGGCAGGGGGAATCAGTTTTGTACATATTGAGTTAAACGGTTAGCACAAGTTTTGCTAAAATTTTTGGGGTCAGTGTTTTTGCATGATATTTTCTGTGGTTTTACATCTGGGGTTTCCCCTTTTTCCCCTTTTGAATCACAGTAATCTTGCCCCCAGCATTTCTTCGGGAGGGAGCCCTGGGAAGCGGTGTGGGTTTGCTAATTTATAAGGTAAGGTGCCAGAAAATGTTTAAATTCCCTTTTTTAGTTCGGTTTGAAAACCCTCAGGGGCCAGGAGCTTTTCAAGTTTGGATTTTTCAATGACCTTCCCTTATTCCACAAGAGTATAGGGGGGAAATTTAATTCCTTAAGATCCGCGGGGTGTCAATGAGGGAAATCCAGGGCATTAAGTATGGGGGATATCGCTAGTCGGTGAATAATGAAGGGGGGGTTTTTGAAATTATAGGAGATAAATAGAATGGGGAAAAATTTCCCCTTGGTTAGTCTCCGGGGTGATGATGTAAATTGTCATGTTGGTCTTTAATTGACTTCCCGGGTATTACTGCGTAAAGCCGATTTTTTTAACCCAAAAATTTGGGGCTGAAAAGTCCCCCCTGGGTTTATACGCGAGTCAATAGGGCCCCCCCCAAAAAAATTTTGCGCCCCCACCTCCCTTTCGGGGGCCCCCCCCGCATGCAGCGCCCACTTCCCTGGATCAACAGTTAGGCTAGGGTTGAATAGATGGACTTAAATCCCCTTAAACCCTTTAAAAAACTATGATCACTATGTATTATATACTTACCTTCTAACTGTCCCCCTCCGATGGTACGCGTTTCCGGGCCCCCGGGCCCATTTTCCTCTCTGTCTTCCTGATGTCAGGTGACCGGGCGTCGCGATGACCATCGGCTGCGCCCCCCTCACACGCAGGGAAACAGGAGGAAGATGGAGCCCGGAGCCGGGACCGCGATCAGCCCTCGAGGGGACAGCTGCTAGCAGGTAATGTATATCGCACGCTGCATGCGGGGGGGGGCCCCAAAAGGGAGGTGGGGGCGCCAAATTAGAGGGGGGCCCCGCGGGGCCCTTATACTACCCCGGGGGCTTATACTACCACTGGGGCGTATACTACCCTGGGCTGTGTGTTATACCAGGGCTATATAACCACTGGGGCTGTATACCCCACTGGGGCAGAATATACCACTGGGGCTGCTGTATACTACCATGGGGCTGTGGGGTATACTACCACGGGGGCTATTATACTACCACTGGGGCTGTATACTACCACGGGCAGAAAATACCACTGGAGCGTGTATACTACCACGGGCAAAATATACCACGGGGGCTGCTGATACTCCACTGGGGCTGTATACTACCACTGGGGCTGTATACTCCACTGGCTGTATGTATCTTCCACTGGGCTAATACTACCCTGGGCTGTTAACTCCCACGGGGGGCTAATATCCCACTGGGGCTCTGTATACTACCACGGGGGCGTATAACTACTGGGGTGTATACTACACGGGGGCTTTGTATCTACCACTGGGGCTGTATATCCCACGGGGGTTTAAATACTACTACTGGGCTGCTGTTAAACTACCACTGGGCTGTTACTCCCAGGGGGCTTATTTACGGGGGCGCGTGTATAAACCACTGGGGCTGTAATACCACTGGGCTGCTGTATCTACCACGGGGGCTGAATATCCACTGGGGGCTGTATACTCCCACTGGGCTGTATACTACCAAACGGGGGCTGATATACTACTGGGGCTGCGGTATCTCCCACGGGGGCGTATAACCCACGGGGGCTGCTGTATACTACCCGGGGGGTAAATAACCAGGGGGTGCTGTATACTACCACTGGGTGTATACTATCTGGGGCTGCTGTATACAAACCCATGGGGCTGTATAACCACTGGGGTGTTTTAACCACTGGGGCTGTGTATACTCCCACTGGGGCTGAATATACCATGGGCTGCGTATACAACCATGGGACTGTATACACCACTGGGGTGTATACTCCCACTGGGGCTGTATATACTACGGGGGGCGCGTGTATACTACCACTGGGGCTGTAAAAACTACTGGGGTGCGGTATACTCCCCACTGGGGCTGCTGCTGTTATAACCCACGGGGGGCTGCGCTGTAACACTCGGGGGCCTGTTTTAACCAGGGGGGAGGCCTGTATACCACACTGAGGGGGGCGTAACCTGGCTGGGGTCCCCCCGGCTTATACACGAGTCAATAATTTTTTCCAGGTTTTTGGGGGGGCAAAGTGGGGGGGGTCGGCTTATAACGGGTCGGCTTATACACGAGATAACGGTAATTCCCCGCTTTTTTTTTTGGTTTTTTGATTTTTTTGACTAGCAGTTTAAAAGGGTTTGTCACGAATGATAATCGGGTTTTTTAATTTCTGGTTAATCATCATTTGATGAGAAAGAGATTTTAACTCCAAGGGGGTTTTGAAAATATTTCTAGGATTTGGGGTCAAGGAAGTTTATGTAGTTTGAAACCCTTTTAAACCCTACCCACGTATTTTTTAAGTGTTTTTTTTTTTTTTTTTAATCATTTGAAAATTCAGGGGGATTTTTTTCCCTGGGTGACAGCTTTAAAAGCAACCATAGGTTTAATATTGAAGTGTCCGATAAGTCATTGTCTGAAAAATAGTTTTGAAA
>JARQOC010002976.1:0-20158 GCA_033576535.1 Allobates femoralis | reverse complement strand
TTTATATAGCGCCAACATATTCCGCAGCGCTTTACAATGTAGGGTTAGCGTACAGAAAATATACAGTAAGTAATTACAATAGAGAACAAATAAAGTACAATCATTGGATACAAAAACAATAGGCATAGAATCAATGTGAAAAAATAAAATACAATAAATAAAGCAAGAAATGAAGGTGACCCTGCTCAAAAGAGCTTACAATCTACAACGGGATAGGGGTTGTACAAGGTGTCGGGGCTTATTGCACTGGTGGTCCAAGGCATCTTGAGGAAATAGGGTATAGGGCTAAGCTTACATGAATGGTCATCAGTCTGTGTAGACCTTTATGGTTTGGTGGAGTTTGTAGAAGAATAATGTCCAGAGGATAGCCCATTCACTGTCTACAGTACAATGGACATGTTAGGGAGTATGATAGGCCGCCTTAAAAAGATGCGTCTTTAGGGATCGTCTGAAGCCATGCAAGTTGTGGATAGTCCTGATTTCTTTGGGTAAAGCATTCCAGAGGTTTGGTGCAGCTCTGGAAAAGTCTTGGAGCCGGGAGTGGGAGGATCGGATTAGTGCAGATGTTAGTTGAAGGTCATTTGAGGAACGTAGAGAGCGGGTGGGGTGATAGACAGAGATGAGGGAGGAGAGGTAGGGGGGAGCTGCACTGTGAAGAGCTTTGTGGGTAAGAACAAGCAATTTGAATTTGATCCTGTAATATACGGGCAGCCAGTGCAATGACTGGCACAGAGCAGAGGCATCTGAGTAACGATTGGCCAGATGGGTGATCTGGCTGCTGCATTAAGGATGGACTGGAGAGGAGAAAGTCTGGTGAGGGGGAGGCCGCTTAATAGAGAGTTGCAATAGTCAAGGCGGGAATGGATTAGGGCCACGGTGAGGGTTTTTGTTGTTTCCAGGGTGAGAAAGGGGCGGACTCTAGAGATATTCTTCAGGTGTAAGCGACAGGAAGCGGACGAGAGATTGCGTGTGGGAGGAGAAGGAGAGATCGGTGTCAAATATAACACCCAGACAGCGAGCCTGCTGTCTAGGCGTTATCGTGGTGCCGCACACCGAGAGAGAGATGTCCGATTTAGGGAGGTTAGTGGATGGGGGGAGCAGAAGAAGTTCAGTTTTGGAAAGGTTTAGTTTCAGATAGAGAGTGGACATGATATTGGAAACTGCAGCTAGACAGTCATTGGTGTTCTTTACTACCGCAGGGGTAAGGTCAGGGGCTGAAGTGTATAGTTGAGTGTCATCAGCATAAAGATGGTACTGGAAGCCAAATCTGCTGATGGTCTGTCCAATCGGGGCCGTGTAGAGAGAGAAGAGGAGAGGGCCAAGGACTGAACCCTGAGGGACCCCAATAGTGAGGGGAAGAGGGGGGGAAGTGGAGCCAGCAAAAGATACACTGAAAGAGCGGTCAGAAAGATAGGAGGAGAGCCAGGAGAGAGCAGTGTCCTTTATGCCAATGGAGTGCAGCATAGAGAGTAGGAGCTGATGGTCGACAGTGTCAAAAGCTGCAGAGAGATCAAGGAGAATAAGCAGAGAGTGGTCACCATTACGTTTTGCTGTCAGAAGGTCATTGGTCACTTTGATGAGGGCAGTTTCTGTAGAGTGAAGGGGGCGGAAACCAGACTGTAATGGATCTAGAAGAGAGTGAGCAGAGAGGTAACGGGTGAGGCGGGAATAGACCAGGCGCTCCAAGAGTTTAGAGATGAAGGGGAGATTGGAGACTGGTCTGTAGTTATTTGTGCAGGTTGGGTCGAGAGTGGTTTTCTTTAATAATGGAGTAATGATCGAGTATTTGAAGGAGGAGGGGAAAATGCCAGAAGAGAGGGAGAGATTGAAGATTTTGGTTAGATGAGTGGTGACGACTGGAGAGAGGGACTGGAGCAGGTGTGAGGGAATGGGGTCGGTAGTGCATGTGGTGGGACGAGAGGAAGATAGGAGCCTGGAGACTTCTTCTTCTGTGACTGGGTCAAATGTGGAGAGTGAACCGGAGGGGATGTGAGGAAGAATGGGGGTGGCAGTGCTTGGAGGCTGAGAGCTGATTTCCTGGCGGATGTTGTCTATTTTATCCATGAAGTAGGAAGCCAGGTCATCAGCAGAGAGGTCGGTGATGGGGGCCTGCACTTTAGGACTGAGGAGAGAGTGAAAGGTGTCAAAGAGTTTTTTTGGATTGTTGGATAGTGAGGAGACCAGGGTGGTGAAGTAGGTCTGTTTGGCAAGGTGAAGGGCAGAGTTGTAGGTTTTGAGCATGAATTTATAGTGGATAAAGTCTCCTGGTGAGCGAGTTTTCCTCCATAGGCGTTCAGCACTCCTGGAGCATCGCTGGAGGAATCGGGTTTGTGATGTGAGCCAGGGCTGTTTTGTTCTCTGTTTGGAGGTTCTGCGGGTGAGGGGCGCTACTTGGTCCAGGGAGCTTCTGAGAGAGTCATTGTAGTGATTTACTGCCTGATCTGGAGAAGAGATTGAAGAGATTGGGGACAGAGATGAGATGAGGGAGTCTGTGAGTGCTTGAGGGTTAATGGCCTGTAGATTTCTGGATGTGTGATAGGTAGGCTTGGGCTGTGTTGGCCGAGGGTTAGTGAGTGAGAAGGAAAGAATGTTGTGGTCAGAGAGTAGAGTTGAGTTATCCAATGGGGAGGATGAGCAGAGCCGGGTAAAGACAAGGTCAAGGGTGTTACCGTTTTCGTGTGTCTTAGAGGTTGAGAGCTGTGATAGGTCAAGAGAGGTAGTTAGAGATAGGAGCTGGGATGCAGATGGGGAGATGGGGCTGTTTATGGGAATGTTAAAGTCTCCCAGAATAAGGGTTGGTAAATCTGAGGACATGAAATGCGGGAGCCAAGCGGAGAAATGGTCGAGGAACTGGGTGGGTGACCCTGGGGGGCGGTATACCACTGCTACTTTGAGGGGGAGGGGATGGAATAGCCTAATGGTATGGACCTCAAAAGAAGGGAATGAGAGTGATGGGGCTGGAGGAATGACCTGGAAAGTACATTGTGGGGACAGGAGGAGGCCGACTCCACCGCCACGTCTGTTCCCAGGTCTAGGGGAGTGAGAGAAGTGTAAGCCGCCGTAAGAAATAGCAGCAGGGGAAGCAGTGTCTGAATCCTGGATCCAGGTTTCTGTGAGGGCCAGCAGGTTAAGAGAGTTGGAAAGGAAGTAATTGTGAATGAAGGGAAGTTTGTTGCATACAGACCGTGGATTCCAGAGAGCGCAATTAAAAGAGGGAGGTGAAGGTGTGCAGGTAATATTAATAAGGTTAGTGAGGTTTCTGTGTGAGGTGGGAGAGGGGTTGAAGTTAGCAGATGGCGGACCAGGGTTGGGAGAGATATCACCTGAGAGGAGCAGCAGTAAAAAGAGGAAGAGCAGATAGTTTTTGGGATTAGGACATGATTTATTATGACAAGCTTTGGAATATGATGGGCTGAGAGTCTTCAGTAAACTGAAGATAGCATGGGAGCTGTACATAGAGTAGGGCAGGAGAGAGGGGCTGATGTGAATGAGTGGTGATGGAGGGGGGATGGGGTGATAAAAATTGGTGGCGAGAGCACATAAGAAAACAAACAGTGAAATACAAGACATGGTAAAGATTAGTAGTGAATGGAGTTATGCACAGTGTTGGAGTGTCCCTCTATGTCATTGTCTTCCAGCAAGAGCGCATAGAACAAAAGATGGTGAAGTAAAGGACATGGTGATAGGGAAAGGAAAAGAAGTTTTTTTTTTTTTCTCTCTCCCTGTTAAATAGAGTGGCTTACCTGACTCCTGCCCTGACTAACTGCCATGAAATAACTGCATCCACTTAGCATTCAATGCCACTGCCATGAAATAACTGCATCCACTTAGCATTCAATGCCACTGCCATGAAATAACTGCATCCACTTAGCATTCAATGCCACTGCCATGAAATAACTGCATCCACTTAGCATTCAATGCCACTGCCATGAAATAACTGCATCCACTTAGCATTCAATGCCACTTTGCATGAGATGCCACACGTGTCTGACCCCCCACACGTGTACCCCTTAAGAATGAGCTAAATTTATAGGAGACACTATCAGGATCAGGTGAGGGGGCTTGTGGGAGGAAACATGGTATCAGGTAATTAGCAGCTACAAGGAACAGCAGGGGTGCAAGAGGATGAAAGGGCAAGACTCCCTCCACACTATAACACCTCCAACAAGATAACTATTACAATCTGCCAAATTGTCATATACTGGTGAGTGAGTAATGTAATGCATAGAGATGACACAGGAAACTTTACAATAAGTGTAGTGTTGGAATATTACCATGAGACTATAAGTCAAGCTGATCTTGCTATGGAGATCATTGCAACAATCACAGGTATATTGAACATGCACTGTTACAATGAGTTGGGTACAAGTAGATTGACAGCAAGCAGTGTTGGAATATTACCATGAGACTATAAGTCAAGCTGATCTTGCTATGGAGATCATTGCAACAATCACAGGTATATTGAACATGCACTGTTACAATGAGTTGGGTACAAGTAGATTGACAGCAAGCAGTGTTGGAATATTACCATGAGACTATAAGTCAAGCTGATCTTGCTATGGAGATCATTGCAACAATCACAGGTATATTGAACATGCACTGTTACAATGAGTTGGGTACAAGTAGATTGACAGCAAGCAGTGTTGGAATATTACCATGAGACTATAAGTCAAGCTGATCTTGCTATGGAGATCATTGCAACAATCACAGGTATATTGAACATGCACTGTTACAATGAGTTGGGTACAAGTAGATTGACAGACAAGCAGTGTTGGAATATTACCATGAGACTATAAGTCAAGCTGATCTTGCTATGGAGATCATTGCAACAATCACAGGTATATTGAACATGCACTGTTACAATGAGTTGGGTACAAGTAGATTGACAGCAAGCAGTGTTGGAATATTACCATGAGACTATAAGTCAAGCTGATCTTGCTATGGAGATCATTGCAACAATCACAGGTATATTGAACATGCACTGTTACAATGAGTTGGGTACAAGTAGATTGACAGCAAGCAGTGTTGGAATATTACCATGAGACTATAAGTCAAGCTGATCTTGCTATGGAGATCATTGCAACAATCACAGGTATATTGAACATGCACTGTTACAATGAGTTGGGTACAAGTAGATTGACAGCAAGCAGTGTTGGAATATTACCATGAGACTATAAGTCAAGCTGATCTTGCTATGGAGATCATTGCAACAATCACAGGTATATTGAACATGCACTGTTACAATGAGTTGGGTACAAGTAGATTGACAGCAAGCAGTGTTGGAATATTACCATGAGACTATAAGTCAAGCTGATCTTGCTATGGAGATCATTGCAACAATCACAGGTATATTGAACATGCACTGTTACAATGAGTTGGGTACAAGTAGATTGACAGCAAGCAGTGTTGGAATATTACCATGAGACTATAAGTCAAGCTGATCTTGCTATGGAGATCATTGCAACAATCACAGGTATATTGAACATGCACTGTTACAATGAGTTGGGTACAAGTAGATTGACAGCAAGCAGTGTTGGAATATTACCATGAGACTATAAGTCAAGCTGATCTTGCTATGGAGATCATTGCAACAATCACAGGTATATTGAACATGCACTGTTACAATGAGTTGGGTACAAGTAGATTGACAGCAAGCAGTGTTGGAATATTACCATGAGACTATAAGTCAAGCTGATCTTGCTATGGAGATCATTGCAACAATCACAGGTATATTGAACATGCACTGTTACAATGAGTTGGGTACAAGTAGATTGACAGCAAGCAGTGTTGGAATATTACCATGAGACTATAAGTCAAGCTGATCTTGCTATGGAGATCATTGCAACAATCACAGGTATATTGAACATGCACTGTTACAATGAGTTGGGTACAAGTAGATTGACAGCAAGCAGTGTTGGAATATTACCATGAGACTATAAGTCAAGCTGATCTTGCTATGGAGATCATTGCAACAATCACAGGTATATTGAACATGCACTGTTACAATGAGTTGGGTACAAGTAGATTGACAGCAAGCAGTGTTGGAATATTACCTGTATGAAGAGAAGAGAAGAGAGGACGGATGTTAGTCAACTGCCATGAAATAACTGCATCCACTTAGCATTCAATGCCACTTTGCATGAGATGCCACACGTGTCTGACCCCCACTGTGAAAAGGGGGGGGCAGTGAATGTGTCTATGGCTGCTTATGTGAAAAGGGGGGGGCAGTGAATGTGTCTATGGCTGTTTATGTGAAAAGGGGGGGGCAGTGAATGTGTCTATGTGTCTATGGCTGTTTATGTGAAAGGGGGGGGGCAGTGAATGTGTCTATGTGTCTATGGCTGTTTATGTGAAGAGGGGGGGGCAGTGAATGTGTCTATGTGTCTATGGCTGTTTATGTGAAAAGGGGGGGGCAGTGAATGTGTCTATGGCTGCTTATGTGAAAAGGGGGGGGCAGTGAATGTGTCTATGGCTGTTTATGTGAAAAGGGGGGGGCAGTGAATGTGTCTATGGCTGTTTATGTGAAAAGGGGGGGGCAGTGAATGTGTCTATGGCTGTTTATGTGAAGAGGAGGGGGCAGTGAATGTGTCTATGTGTCTATGGCTGTTTATGTGAAAAGGGGGGGGCAGTGAATGTGTCTATGGCTGTTTATGTGAAGAGGGGGGGGCAGTGAATGTGTCTATGTGTCTATGGCTGTTTATGTGAAAAGGGGGGCAGTGAATGTGTCTATGGCTGTTTATGTGAAAAGGGGGGGGCAGTGAATGTGTCTATGGCTGTTTATGTGAAGAGGGGGGGGCAGTGAATGTGTCTATGGCTGTTTATGTGAAAAGGGGGGGCAGTGAATGTGTCTATGTGTCTATGGCTGTTTATGTGAAAAGGGGGGGGGGCAGTGAATGTGTCTATGTGTCTATGGCTGTTTATGTGAAAAGGGGGGGGGCAGTGAATGTGTCTATGTGTCTATGGCTGTTTATGTGAAGAGGGGGGGGCAGTGAATGTGTCTATGTGTCTATGGCTGTTTATGTGAAAAGGGGGGGGGCAGTGAATGTGTCTATGGCTGTTTATGTGAAAAGGGGGGGGCAGTGAATGTGTCTATGTGTCTATGGCTGTTTATGTGAAAAGGGGGGGCAGTGAATGTGTCTATGGCTGTTTATGTGAAGAGAGGGGGGCAGTGAATGTGTCTATGTGTCTATGGCTGTTTATGTGAAAAGGGGGGGGCAGTGAATGTGTCTATGGCTGTTTATGTGAAAAGGGGGGGGCAGTGAATGTGTCTATGGCTGTTTATGTGAAGAGGGGGGGGCAGTGAATGTGTCTATGTGTCTATGGCTGTTTATGTGAAAAGGGGGGGGCAGTGAATGTGTCTATGGCTGTTTATGTGAAAAGGGGGGGGCAGTGAATGTGTCTATGTGTCTATGGCTGTTTATGTGAAAAGGGGGGGGCAGTGAATGTGTCTATGGCTGTTTATGTGAAGAGGGGGGCAGTGAATGTGTCTATGGCTGTTTATGTGAAAAGGGGGGGCAGTGAATGTGTCTATGTGTCTATGGCTGTTTATGTGAAAAGGGGGGGCAGTGAATGTGTCTATGTGTCTATGGCTGTTTATGTGAAAAGGGGGGGGCAGTGAATGTGTCTATGTGTCTATGGTTGTTTATGTGAAGAGGGGGGGGCAGTGAATGTGTCTATGTGTCTATGGCTGTTTATGTGAAAAGGGGGGGGCAGTGAATGTGTCTATGGCTGTTTATGTGAAAAGGGGGGGGCAGTGAATGTGTCTATGTGTCTATGGCTGTTTATGTGAAAAGGGGGGGCAGTGAATGTGTCTATGGCTGTTTATGTGAAGAGGGGGGGGCAGTGAATGTGTCTATGTGTCTATGGCTGTTTATGTGAAAAGGGGGGGGCAGTGAATGTGTCTATGGCTGTTTATGTGAAAAGGGGGGGCAGTGAATGTGTCTATGGCTGTTTATGTGAAGAGGGGGGGGCAGTGAATGTGTCTATGTGTCTATGGCTGTTTATGTGAAAAGGGGGGGGGCAGTGAATGTGTCTATGGCTGTTTATGTGAAAAGGGGGGGGCAGTGAATGTGTCTATGTGTCTATGGCTGTTTATGTGAAAAGGGGGGGGCAGTGAATGTGTCTATGGCTGTTTATGTGAAGAGGGGGGGGCAGTGAATGTGTCTATGTGTCTATGGCTGTTTATGTGAAAAGGGGGGGGCAGTGAATGTGTCTATGGCTGTTTATGTGAAAAGGGGGGGGGCAGTGAATGTGTCTATGGCTGTTTATGTGAAGAGGGGGGGGCAGTGAATGTGTCTATGGCTGTTTATGTGAAGAGGGGGGGGCAGTGAATGTGTCTATGGCTGTTTATGTGAAAAGGGGGGGGCAGTGAATGTGTCTATGGCTGTTTATGTGAAGAGGGGGGGGCAGTGAATGTGTCTATGGCTGTTTATGTGAAAAGGGGGGGGGGATCCAAGATGGCCGCCGACTAGGAAGGACGCACCCCAGGGAGCTCCACATTGCCCCACAGGATCCGTGACATCCTGCCCCAGGGGAACAGAGCAGCAGCCCGGACCGGACCTGGTGGCGTCCTACAGACATCAAGGACTACAGGTGACCCGGTTCTGTAGAGCCCTGGACCCTGGAGGAGCTCCTTGAGAGGGATTTGCCTGGCCTCCCCCTCATTGCACGCGGGACTGAGCTGAGCGCGGTGCCTGGAAGCTCCCTGTCCCCCTGGTGATTGTGGCCGTGTACATCAGAGGCTCTACTGCCGACGCTGCGCCTGAGGGAGAGAGAGAGGAGCTGCGGTCAGGGAGAGACAGGCTGTCGGGGTGAGTGAGGAGCTTTCCCGCCGGCTGCCATTAATAGGAGGCCCGTGAGACGGACCCTGCTGCTGGTGGTGCTGGGAGGTGAGAAGGACTGCAGCTGTGGATGTGCAGGGAGGCTCGGGCGCCCCTGAAGTGACCTGAGACTGAGCCGGGTGACCGGCTGTGCACTGCTGTGGGAGCCTGTTACCGCGCGCCAGCCCCGTAGGTAGACAGGAGCTGCTAACAGTGACCTGGCTCGTGAAGAAATCCCCAGGACACCATAGGGAGCCGTCACCTAAGAGCGGGCCCTGCTGTACGCAGACCAGTGGAGCGGGTAAGAGGAGGCACACTCCTGCTATTGCTAACAGCCTGGGAGTTGATAACATTACTATTCCAGGACAGGAGCATCAATAAAAAGTTCCAGGCACTCAGGAGGGGGCAGGGGGAGCCTAAGTTAAATCCCGGGCCGTAATACAAACATCAGCCAGACATCAAAGTCTCTCTTCCTGCAGATATCACAGTGCTGCCCATCTGCAGATAAGCGCTGTGACCAGGGACTTGGAGACAGAGGCAGTATTTCATCTGAAAGACATTCAGAGCAGGCTCAAAACAGTAAAGACAGGTGCCCACAGAAGCACAGGGTGCCCTTCTCCCCTGCTGTCGGAACATATATAAATAATAAACAGCCACTCTAATCTCTCTACTCGCCTCCATATCTCCCCTCCAGGAGTGCTGCACCCTGGCTCCTTCTGGATCCTGATCCACAATATAACTCAGGTAGCTCTCCCTGAATTATCAAGCCCCTGGAACAGTATTAACCCCTGCTGCGCTGCTGTCAAGCTGTTCTGTCTTTCACCACCGGAGGGGGCAGGCGCTTTACTGAATGTTGCCTACTTACTGCAAAGTGACATTTTCTAAGCTGTCACAATCAATGTACATCATGTCTGCCTAGTTAACGGCATGTGGCCTAGGGGAAGCTTAATAAAGATCGATTAAAAGAACATTCCACAGAACCATAGCTAAAAATGGGGAAGACAAGCATTAAAACTCCCCGAACATCATCTAAACCGACTAATCCGGTTACCCAGGCCGATGTGGATAAATTCCTCTCAAAACAAACTGACCTCACGACTCATCCCAAATCTACCAAACGTACGTACCAGCTGTTGGCTGATGCGTCCGATTCTGACGCTGAGAGCGATTCGGAAGCAGAGATGGACCGTAAAGATAATAAGGTCACCCGCTCTTTCATAAAGCGTATATTGACGAAAGCCATAGAACCGATCAGCAAGGAGCTCGCTGAGATAAAATTAGATTTGGCTCAACAAGGTCATAGACTGGGGGCAGTGGAAAATGACCAGGCGACCACGATGAAGCAAACTAATAAATTACTGGACTGCCTAAATGCTCACGAAACTCAAATACACGCCATCCATTCCACGCTTGAGGATCACGAAAACCGTGAGCGTAGAAACAATATCCGCATAAAATACCTCCCAGAATCAATTGCGTTTGAAGCCCTGCCCTCAGCTGTGAATGAAATCTTTAATAAGCTGCTCCGAGAGGACGACCCTAAAGACATGGAGATTATTAGAGTTCACAGAACACTAAGACCCAAGCCAAACCAAAATGACCCGCCCCGTGATGTACTGTGTCGCTTCCTAGACTACAGAACAAAAGAACTCATCTTACGGAGAGCCAGGGAGGCAGAGACTATTGAATATGAGAATTCTCAACTGAAATTGTTCCAAGACATCTCTGCCATAACCCTAAAGAAGAGACGCTTGCTTAAACCTTTTACAGATATTTTGATACAAAAGCGCTATCGCTTCCGCTGGCTGTTCCCTTTCGGTATCTTCATCACAGCCGGTGAAAAGAAACTAACGGCCAGGACATCGGGGGACATCAGGGACGTCTGCCAATCACTAAGCATTGAATTACAGTCTTACCCTGACCTGGAGGCCTTCCATGCAGCGTCTCTACAGGAACCCCTCCAAGTCACTCCTCCATGGCAAGTCACAGGAACTCCGAAATCACAGCGCCTTCGAAAAAAGATGTCCAAGACACCACCGCCAAAGGATGGAATGGAAACGACCTGATGTCTTCGCTACAGGATACGAAGGACTCTTTCTCGTCCGCTTGTTAGCTGACTCTTCTTTAACACCGTGTTCACTGATCACTCTCACACGCCATTGATTGGAATGTTGCTAATCCGATACTGGGTTCTCATACCCTTAAAACCAAACAAGCTACTCCCTTAACCCTACATTTACCTACCACCCATCCACCCAACTCCCTCCTTTATCCCCCCCCTCCACCCCCCTTCCCCCCCATTCCCCACCCCATACCACCATGACACTCGAACCCCTAAATAATGCACAGCTACCCTGTGCCTTTCTGTCTGGCGGGCTAATTGTATTACCCGCGGCCTTACTAGAATAAAGAGTGTGGTCTAGTCATTCTTACAAGAGTGACCTTTATGTTATACAAGTTATACTGCTTTCTACAGTAATGTTAGGTTATATCTTTGTTTTATAATATGTTTGACTTCTAGACCCACAGAAGTCCTGTACTCATAGATACCGTATAGATGTTCCTGCGTACCTACTACCACTTGCCCTTCTACCCACCCCTTACCCTCTACCCCTCCACCCACACCATGAAACCCATTCCTCCCCCCCCAACCCCATCTCCTTAATACCACAGCAGGTACTATCTAACTATGGTGGAAACATAGCTAATCCTCCCCATATGGACCACATCGCTGTGTCGCTGATCGTTAGACATGTCGTGCATGATTGCAATGGAAATGTTATTAATGCTTTTCTCTTTTCTATTGTCTTTTCTCCCTACTTTTCTGCTTACTTTCCTTCCTTCCCACCTAACCACCCCCCCCGATCATGAGGATGGAGTCGAGGACCAATCGAATCAAATCCACACCTATCTGGCATCAACCCCCCATTGATGGCATCTCAACATAAGGTATTTACCTTTGCTACGCTCAATGCTAAAGGGCTTAACTCCCCCATACCGAGGAGACACACTCTAGATCTACTTAAGAAACATGCGGCAGATGTGCTGTTGATACAGGAAACTCACTTTACCCCTGAAAAACTACCTAACTTTGACCGGTCGCACTATGATACCTGGTTCCATGCCACATCACCGCAACCCCGGTCACGGGGGGTTTCGATTGCTATAAAGAAGGGAATCCCTTTCCAAACTCGAGAACATCTAATTGGCACTAACGGCCGCTATATTTTCCTCAAAGGTCTACTAGCTGGTAATTTAGTTACAATTTGTTGCCTATATGCTCCCAACAAAAAACTTCTAAAATGGCTCCACTCGACTTTGAGGAAAATAGGAGATTTCCGTGAAGGCACACTGATAGTAGGGGGAGATCTTAATATTGCACTAAACCCGCTAATAGACACCACAACGAAGAAAAGTACATACTCACAAGGTGATCTTAATAAAATCAAAGTCCATCTCCGCGAGCTCCAACTGCTAGATGTATGGAGATACCTACACCCAGATGACCGCGACTATACCTTCTATTCTCACCCACACGCCTCTTACCATAGATTAGATTACTTCTTTGTCTCCAAAAACACCCTTGCTAAAGTAAGATCAACGAATATTAACCCTAACATATTCTCAGACCACTCCTTCGTAACGATGGCGCTGACACTACACAAGACCTTCCCAGTTCACAGATCGTGGCGACTCACTGAGTCGGTGCTCGACAGCCCCTCCACTCATTCTCGCATAACCAAAACATTGGAGCAGTATTTTGCTCAAAACGATAATGGTGAGGTTGCGGCGCCGATGCTCTGGGAAGCTCACAAATCTGTGGTCAGAGGAGAATTTATTTCAATCACAGCGTACATTCATAAACAGCAACAGAGACAGCTTGATCTTCTATATGAGGAAATCTCCGACCTAGAAACAAAACACAAAAAACTAATCACTCCCCCAATAATGGAGCAACTAACCCTTAAAAGGCGTCAACTTAAAGATATCCTATTCCTACAAACGGCAAAATGGTTCGCTTCATGGCGCACTAAAATGTATGTTCACGGCGACAAAGCCTCGAAACTGATGATCTCTAGAATCAAACAACGACAAACTCGCACTTCCATACATTCCATTAAAACTGCGGAGGGACGATCCACAACCAATTATAATCACATAGAAACAGCGTTTCTGCACTATTATACACAACTATATAACCTACGCCCCGAAGAAACTAAAACAGAAGAGACAACCAGAAGGCAAAAAATCAAACATTACTTATCCCGCCTAAATCTCCCGAGCTTCACCCCACAACAGCAATTGCTGCTAAACAAACCTTTTAGTTTAGAAGAACTACGGTCCACCCTGTCAAAGTGCCCACCCAACAAAGCGCCGGGACCAGATGGATTACCCTGTGCCTACTACAAGTCCTTCCCCTCGATCCTACAACCACACATGCTGAATATGTACAATTCCATATTGCAAGGTAGTCGATTCCCGGCTCAATCCTTAGAAGCAAAAATATCCCTAATATACAAAGAAGGGAAAGACCGGGAAATGTGTAGCAGCTACCGACCGATCTCCTTACTAAATGTTGATTTAAAAATTTTCGCCAGTATGATCGCTCGTCGAGTAGCTGCCTACCTTCCGGACAAAATCTCACTAAACCAAACTGGATTTGTGGGGGGAAGAGAGGGGAGGGACAACGTGCTGAAGGTACTGCACCTTACTCATTATGCCAACCGACAAAAAATTCCACTGGTCCTCCTGGGAACGGACGCTGAAAAAGCCTTTGACAGGGTGGACTGGTTATACCTAGAAGAGACGTTGCTTAGCTTCGGCATCCCGACCCAACTAGTTGCGGCGATTTTAAAAATGTACACCAGCCCAACTGCTCGCATCAGCATCAATGGCTCCCTAACAGATACCTTTTCCATACACAATGGCACGAGACAGGGGTGCCCACTATCCCCTCTATTATTTATCCTAGCAATGGAACCCCTGCTGATGGACATTCAGCTTGATAAAAAGATTCAAGGCATTACACTAGGAGGGACGCATCATAAAACAGCTGCTTTCGCAGACGATTTACTCATATTCATGACCAATCCTTCTAAAAGCTTCCCCCCTTATTAAAAATATTTGACAATTACAGTGCCCTCACCAATTTTAAAATAAACACATCAAAATCGGAGGCCTTAGACCTGAACGTCCCACTACCAATCCTATCCAGATTAAAAACAACATATCCGTTCTCATGGCCCAAATCGCACATCACTTATCTAGGCATAAAAATTAGCAGAACTCATAAAGCTCTTTTCTCCCTCAACTACCCCCCTTTATTAGACAGAGTAACTGCCACTATGAAAACTTGGCGTGACCCTTTCTTATCCTGGATGGGTCGTAAGAATATCCTCAAAAGCCTCATCCTGCCTAAATTTACTTACCTCTTCTCTATGTTACCAATACATGTCCCTAATGCGTATTTACGCAAGGTCAACTCTCTTCTTTACGCATACATTTGGAAACATAAGAGACACCGCTTAAATCTCCGCATTCTCTCTCTTCCAAAAGTAAAAGGAGGAATGGGCGCACCAGATATTAAAATCTATTACCACGCAGCAGTCCTCTCACGCTCTGTTGATATCATACGACACACACACAACAAATTATGGATTGATATAGAAAACAAATTATCTCCACAGCCTCTCCGCCCCTCCTACTGACGCACTGCAGAGACATATCACCTGAACGCCAACATAACCCTCTCACAAGCACACTCCTACGAATATGGACCAATATACATACCTACTTGATACCCCCATCGACTCCTCTCCTTACCCTGTTAGATATACTAATGGGAGTGAACCTAATACACAACCCCAGCAAATACCGCACCGGACTATTTGCCAGCCTAACAGCGGATCAATTATATGCAGACGGAGCACTTCTTCCGTTAACTAATCTGCACAAAATACCTGGCCTCGAATCTATTAATTTCCTCCAATATAAGACTCTACAATCCCTCCTGCACAATATCCGATTCGATACGGCACTTACCCGCAATCCCACGGCATTTGAAACGCTCTGCGCAAGACAGATTAGGCCTACTAAGATCCTTTCTACCATTTACCAAAGCATTTTGGATAGAGATGTACCCATGAAAAGAGCCTATATACATAGTTGGGAAAAAGATTTAGGATATAAGTTTACACCTCAACAGATTTCATATATCTACACCCACTCACATGGTCCGACTAAATGCATCAAGGTACAGGAGAACTCCTACAAAATTCTCTCCCGCTGGTATACTGATCCGCTGAGAACACACAAATGGAAGACACAATTCCCTACGAATTGCTGGCGTTGTGGTGATGTGAACGGGAACTACATCCACCTTTGGTGGCATTGTCCATCCCTGATCCCCTACTGGAACCAGACGACACGCCTGATCAGAGATGTGACTAAACGAAATATCAAGTTATCCCCTGAAGTCGTCCTGTTAAATCTACCCCTAGACGCTTCCCATGGTGAGTTCTCTGTGTTAATCTGTACAATATTGGCTGCAGCGAAACTTCTTTTACCAACGGTATGGGGATCTCCTCAAATCCCGACTCTTCAGTCGTTAATTGATAAAACTGACCAACTATATCTAGTAGCGAAACTAGCTGCCTCTGTGAACCACACACAAGCATCTGTTAATAACCACTGGCGAGCTTGGGTACTCTTCAAAAAGTCGCTCATAGTACCGTAATCTTGACCCCTCGCCTCATTTACTCAACAGAGATCCTCTAGGCTCCACCTCCTGACCCACCCTCCCTGCCTCTTACTTCCCCTCCAATCTATTATTCTCTTTCCTATTCTCCTACCTATCCTCTATTCCTCTCTCATTTACTATGCCATCTTCCTCTTGTGCTTAACTTTCTCTAAATAATCTGACAATAACCATATTTAAACATATGTTTGGAATTATTTAATCATTTTCCACCGATTGTCACGAGCTGAATTCTTCTTTTCTGTAATTATCTGATTATCATCTTCATATCTTGTAAAACAATAAAAAGAATTTTTGAAATGAAATGAAATGAAATGTGAAAAGGGGGGGGCAGTGAATGTGTCTATGGCTGTTTATGTGAAGAGGGGGGGGCAGTGAATGTGTCTATGTGTCTATGGCTGTTTATGTGAAAAGGGGGGGGCAGTGAATGTGTCTATGGCTGTTTATGTGAAGAGGGGGGGGCAGTGAATGTGTCTATGTGTCTATGGCTGTTTATGTGAAAAGGGGGGGGCAGTGAATGTGTCTATGTGTCTATGGCTGTTTATGTGAAAAGGGGGGGGCAGTGAATGTGTCTATGTGTCTATGGCTGTTTATGTGAAAAGGGGGGGGCAGTGAATGTGTCTATGTGCCTATGGCTGTTTATGTGAAAAGGGGGGGCAGTGAATGTGTCTATGTGTCTATGGCTGTTTATGTGAAGAGGGGGGGGCAGTGAATGTGTCTATGTGTCTATGGCTGTTTATGTGAAAAGGAGGGGGGCCGTGAATGTGTCTATGTGTCTATGGCTGTTTATGTGAAAAGGGGGGGGCAGTGAATGTGTCTATGGCTGTTTATGTGAAAAGGGGGGGGCAGTGAATGTGTCTATGGCTGTTTATGTGAAAAGGGGGGGGCAGTGAATGTGTCTATGTGTCTATGGCTGTTTATGTGAAAAGGGGGGGGCAGTGAATGTGTCTATGGCTGTTTATGTGAAAAGGGGGGGGCAGTGAATGTGTCTATGGCTGTTTATGTGAAGAGGGGGGGGCAGTGAATGTGTCTATATGTCTATGGCTGTTTATGTGTAAAGGGGGGGGCAGTGAATGTGTCTATGGCTGTTTATGTGAAAAGGGGGGGCAGTGAATGTGTCTATGTGTCTATGGCTGTTTATGTGAAAAGGGGGGGGCAGTTAAATGTGTCTATGTGTTTATTTTGAAGATGGTGGGCAGTAGAATGTGTCTATGGCTGTTTATGTGAATAGGGTGGCAGTGAATGTGTCTATGTGTCTATGGTGAATGTTATGTGAAAAAGGGGGGGGCAGTGAATGTGTCTATGGCTGTTTATGTGAAAAGGGGGGGCAGTGAATGTGTCTATGGCTGTTTTATGTGAAAAGGGGGGGGGCAGTGAATGTGTCTATGGCTGTTTATGTGAAAAGGGGGGGGCAGTGAATGTGTCTATGGCTGTTTATGTGAAAAGGGGGGGGCAGTGAATGTGTCTATGTGTCTATGGCTGTTTATGTGAAAAGGGGGGGGCAGTGAATGTGTCTATGTGTCTATGGCTGTTTATGTGAAGAGGGGGGGGGCAGTGAATGTGTCTATGTGTCTATGGCTGTTTATGTGAAAAGGGGGGCAGTGAATGTGTCTATGTGTCTATGGCTGTTTATGTGAAAAGGGGGGGGCAGTGAATGTGTCTATGTGTCTATGGCTGTTTATGTGAAAGAGGGGGGGCGTGAATGTGTCTATGTGTCTATGGCTGTTTATGTGAAAAGGGGGGGGGCAGTGAATGTGTCTATGGCTGTTTATGTGAAAAGGGGGGGGCAGTGAATGTGTCTATGGCTGTTTATGTGAAGAGGGGGGGGCAGTGAATGTGTCTATGTGTCTATGGCTGTTTATGTGAAAAGGGGGGGGCAGTGAATGTGTCTATGGCTGTTTATGTGAAAAGGGGGGCAGTGAATGTGTCTATGGCTGTTTATGTGAAAAGGGGGGGGCAGTGAATGTGTCTATGTGTCTATGGCTGTTTATGTGAAGAGGGGGGGGCAGTGAATGTGTCTATGTGTCTATGGCTGTTTATGTGAAAAGGGGGGGCAGTGAATGTGTCTATGTGTCTATGGCTGTTTATGTGAAGAGGGGGGGGCAGTGAATGTGTCTATGGCTGTTTATGTGAAAAGGGGGGGCAGTGAATGTGTCTATGGCTGTTTATGTGAAAAGGGGGGGGCAGTGAATGTGTCTATGTGTCTATGGCTGTTTATGTGAAAAGGGGGGGGCAGTGAATGTGTCTATGTGTCTATGGCTGTTTATGTGAAAAGGGGTGGGGGCAGTGAAGGTCTATGTGTCTATGGCTGTTTATGTGAAAAGGGGGGGGGCAGTGAATGTGTTATGTGTCTATGGCTGTTTATGTGAAGAGGGGGGGGCAGTGAATGTGTACTATGTGTCTATGGCTGTTTATGTGAAAAGGGGGGGGCAGTGAATGTGTCTATGTGTCTATGGCTGTTTTATGTGAAGAGGGGGGGGCAGTGAATGTGTCTATGTGTCTATGGCTGTTTATGTGAAAAGGGGGGGGCAGTGAATGTGTCTATGTGTCTATGGCTGTTTATGTGAAAAGGGGGGGGCAGTGAATGTGTCTATGTGTCTATGGCTGTTTATGTGAAGAGGGGGGGGCAGTGAATGTGTCTATGGCTGTTTATGTGAAGAGGGGGGGGCAGTGAATGTGTCTATGTGTCTATGGCTGTTTATGTGAAAAGGGGGGGGCAGTGAATGTGTCTATGGCTGTTTATGTGAAAAGGGGGGGGCAGTGAATGTGTTATGGCTGTTTATGTGAAGAGGGGGGGCAGTGAATGTGTCTATGTGTCTATGGCTGTTTATGTGAAAAGGGGGGGGCAGTGAATGTGTCTATGGCTGTTTATGTGAAAAGGGGGGGCAGTGAATGTGTCTATGTGTCTATGGCTGTTTATGTGAAAAGGGGGGGGCAGTGAATGTGTCTATGGCTGTTTATGTGAAGAGGGGGGGGCAGTGAATGTGTCTATGGCTGTTTATGTGAAGAGGGGGGGGGGCAGTGAATGTGTCTATGTGTCTATGGCTGTTTATGTGAAAAGGGGGGGGGCAGTGAATGTGTCTATGGCTGTTTATGTGAAAAGGGGGGGGCAGTGAATGTGTCTATGGCTGTTTATGTGAAAAGGGGGGGGCAGTGAATGTGTCTATGGCTGTTTATGTGAAGAGGGGGGGGCAGTGAATGTGTCTATGGCTGTTTATGTGAAAAGGGGGGGGGGCGTGAATGTGTCTATGTGTCTATGGCTGTTTATGTGAAAGGGGGGGGCAGTGAATGTGTCTATGTTCTATGGCTGTTTATGTGAAAAGGGGGGGGCAGTGAATGTGTCTATGTGTCTATGGCTGTTTATGTGAAAAGGGGGGCAGTGAATGTGTCTATGTGTCTATGGCTGTTTATGTGAAGAGGGGGGGGCAGTGAATGTTGTTCTATGGCTGTTTATGTGAAGAGGGGGGGGCAGTGAATGTGTCTATGTGTCTATGGCTGTTTATGTGAAAAGGGGGGGCAGGTGAATGTGTCTATGGCTGTTTATGTGAAAAGGGGGGGGCAGTGAATGTGTCTATGGCTGTTTATGTGAAGGGGGGGGCAGTGAATGTGTCTATGTGTCTATGGCTGTTTATGTGAAAAGGGGGGGCAGTGAATGTGTCTATGGCTGTTTATGTGAAAAGGGGGGGCAGTGAATGTGTCTATGGCTGTTTATGTGAAAAGGGGGGGGCAGTGAATGTGTCTATGTGTCTATGGCTGTTTATGTGAAGAGGGGGGGCAGTGAATGTGTCTATGTGTCTATGGCTGTTTATGTGAAAAGGGGGGGCAGTGAATGTGTCTATGTGTCTATGGCTGTTTATGTGAAGAGGGGGGGGCAGTGATGTGTCTATGGCTGTTTATGTGAAAAGGGGGGGCAGTGAATGTGTCTATGGCTGTTTATGTGAAAAGGGGGGGGGCAGTGAATGTGTCTATGTGTCTATGGTGTTTATGTGAAAGGGGGGGGGCAGTGATGTGTCTATGTGTCTATGGCTGTTTATGTGAAAAGGGGGGCAGTGAATTTGTGTCTATGGTGTTTATGTGAAAAGGGGGGGGGCAGTGAATGTGTCTATTGAGCTGTTTATGTGAAAGGGGGGGGCAGTGAATGGTCTATGTGTTAGGGGGCTGTTTATGTGAAAGGGGGGGGGGGCAGTGAATGTGTCTATGGTCTATGGTGTTTATTGAAGAGGGGGGGGAGTGATGTGTCTATGTGTCTATGGCTGTTTATGTGAAAAGGGGGGGGCAGTGAATGTGTCTATGTGTCTATGGCTGTTTATGTGAAAAGGGGGGGGCAGGAATGTGTCTATGTGTCTATGGCTGTTTATGTGAAGAGGGGGGGCAGTGAATGTGTCTATGGCTGTTTATGTGAAGAGGGGGGGGCAGTGAATGTGTCTATGTGTCTAGGCTGTTTATGTGAAAAGGGGGGGCAGTGAATGTGTCTTGGTGTTTATGTGAAAAGGGGGGGCAGTGAATGTGTATATGGCTGTTATGTGAAGAGGGGGGGGCAGTGAATGTGTCTATGTGTTATGGCTGTTTATTGAAAGGGGGG
>JARQOC010002975.1:0-20158 GCA_033576535.1 Allobates femoralis | reverse complement strand
TTTCCCCCTCCCCCCCTTTTTCCCCTTTGCTTCCCTCCCTCCCTTTGCTCCCCTCCTTTCTTTTCCCCTGTCTCCCCCCTTTCCCTGCTTTTTCTGCTCTCCCCTGCCTTCCTTTTGTCCTTCCCCCCCCTTGCTTGTGCCTGTGCCCCCCCCCTCCCCCCTTTTTGCTTCCCCTTCCCCCCCCCCTTCCCCCCTGCCCCCTCCCCCCTCCCCCCTTTTCCCCTTTTTTTTCCCCCCCCCCTGCCCTTTTGCCTTTCTCCCTGCCTGCCCCCTTTTTCTGCTCCTCCCCCCCTCCTCTCCCCCCCTTTTTTTCCTCTCTCCCTCTGCTCCCAAATTTTGCTCCCTGGCCCCCCCTCCCCTCCTGCTCTCCTTTTCTCATCTCCTCTCTTCCTCCACCTCCTTTGCTCTTCCTGCTCTCCTCTCTCTGGCCTCCTGCCTTTCCCCTCTCTCTGTTTTCCCTGCCCTTTTGCTCCTCTCCTCTTTCTCCCCCTCTTCCTTCTTGCTCCCTTTTCCTTGCTCTTGCTCCCTCTCTTCCTCTCCTCTGGTTCTTTCTGCCCTGCTCCCTTGCCCCTTTTCTCTCTCTCCCCTCCCCCTGCTCTCCTCTTGCTCCCAGCTCTTGCTGCTCTTCCTGCCCCTGCTTTGCCCCCTTTTTCCCTCTGCTCCCTTTCCTTGCTGGCTTGCTGTCCGTCCTGTTCTGCTCCCTGCTCTTCCCTTGCTGCTTTCCTTTCCTCTCCCCCTCTTTCCTGTTCCTGCTCCCTCTGCCTCTCTCTTTGTTTCTTCACCTGTCTTTTTGTTTCCCCTTTTTCCTGCCCCTCTTGCTGCTCTGCCTTGCTCCTTTCCTCCCCTTGCTCTCCTGCTCTGCTGCTCCTCTTCACTGCTGCCTCTCTTTTCCTCTGCTTCTTTCTGCTGGCTGCTTTCCTTGCTTTTCTCTCTCCCTTTTTCCCTGCTCTCTCCTCCCCTCTCTGCTCCTCTGCTCTGCCTGCTCCTCCTGCCCTCCTTCTTCTCCCTCCGTTTTGCTTCTTCCTCTGCTTGCTCCTCTTCCCCTGCCTTGCTGCTCCCTTCCTCCCTCCTGCCTCTTGTGTTTGCTTGCCTCCCTGTGCTCCTCTCCCTTCCCCTCTTCTCTATCCTCCTGCTCTCCCTTGGCCCTCTCTGCT
Source organism: Allobates femoralis (assembly GCA_033576535.1). Taxonomy (NCBI): domain Eukaryota; kingdom Metazoa; phylum Chordata; class Amphibia; order Anura; family Aromobatidae; genus Allobates; species Allobates femoralis. The sequence continues at coordinate 19,004 of JARQOC010002975.1, read as the reverse complement.
CCTTCCTTCTCCTGCTCTTGCCCCTGCTCTTGCTGCCTTGCTTCCTCTGCCCTTCTTGCTCCCTTTTTGTGCTTGCCTGGTTCTTATTGCTCCCCTGCTCCTGCTCGCCTCTGCCTCCTTCCCCCCCTTTTTTTTTTTTGCTTCTCACCCCTCTCCTTGGCTGCTGCTCCCTTTCTCTCTGCTCCTTTCTGCCCCCTTCCTTGCCCTGCCTCTGCCCTCTTGCTGCCTTCCCCTCTCTCTCCTGCCCCTCTCCTTCTCTCCCCCCTTCATTGCCCCTTCTTCGCCCCTCTCCACCTCTCCTGCTCTTGCCTTCTCCTCCTGCTTCTCTCCTCCCTGCTTCTGTTTTCTCCTCCTTCTGCTCTCTTGCCCTGCCTCCCTGCTTCTGCTGCGTCTGCTCTTGTTGCCTTTTTTGCTGCAACTGCTGCTCCCTCTTCCCTCTTCTCGGGCCCCTTCCCTTTCCCTGCTCTCTTCTGCCTGCCCCTTTCCCCTGCCCTCTCCCTGCCCCTTGCCCTGCCTCTGCTCTCCTTGTCCTCCCTTGCTCTCTCCTCCTGCTTTGCCTCCCTTGCCCCCCTCTGCCTGCTTCATTTTTGCCTTTCACCCCCTGCTCCCTTTTCTCCTCTGCCCCTTCCTCCTTGCCCTCCCTCCCTCTCTGCTCCCCCTCTCTGCCTCCCTCTCTGCTTCCTCCTGTTTCTGCTGTGCCTGCTCTTCTTCCCCCTCCTTGCCTGCCTGCCCTGCACTGCTCCTGCTTCTGCCTTTTCCTGCTTCCCTGCTCCTGCTCCCTTTTCTGCTTTTTTTTTTTTTTCCCTCCTTCTTTCTCTTCCCCTCCTGCGGGCTTTTCTTGCTTGCTGCCTCCTTTCCTTTGCCTCCTTTTCTTTTGCTCCCCTGACTTGCTGCCTTCCCTTCTGCTCTCTCCTGCTCCTCTTCCTCCTGCCTCCCTCTCTCTCCTGCTCTCCCTCTGCTCCTTTGCTCCCCCTCCCTGCTCCCTCTCCTCTTTTCCTGCCCTTCCCTCCTCTGTCCCTTTCTTGCAGGCCTTCCCCCCCTGCCTGCCCTCCTGCCTTCTCCTCCTTGCCCCCTCCTCCCCTTGCTGTTTGCCTTTTTGCTGCCTCTCCCTCCCCCTTCTCTGCCCTTTTCCCTGCTGTTTCCGGGCCCTTTGCCCTCCCTCTCTTGCCTCCCCCTCTCCCCTTCTTTTCCCCTCCTTTCTTGTGTTTTCCCTCCTTTGCCCCTTCCTCCCCTCCTCTCCTTCCCTTCCCCTTTTCTCCCTCTCCCCCTTCCTGCTTGCCCGCCCCCCCTTTTTTGCTTTTTCCCTGCCCTTTCCTCCCTCCCTTTCCTCTCCCCCTTCCCCCTCTCCCCCCTCCCTTTTGTTTGTTTTCCCCCTCCCCCCTGCCCCTGCTTGCACCCTTCCCTCTCCTCCCCTCCTCCCCCCCCTTGCCCCTCCTTTTCCTCTCCCCCCTTTCCTCTTTTATTTTCCTTCTGCCTCCCTTTGCCCTCCTCTCCCCGCCTGCCTCTTGCCCTCCCGTGCTCTCTCACTGCCATACCTGCCCCTGCACTTCTCCGCCCCTGCTGACTTGTCGCCTGCTGCTTGCCTGCTCTGCTCCTCTGAGCTTCCTGTTGAATCCATGCCCTTGCCTGCTGCCCCCTGCCTCTCCTGCTCTCTTCATTCTGGAACTGCCCCTGCCCCTCTGCTGCACATTGACCCAGCTCCTGCTCGCTGTGCCTCACTCTACACACCCCTGCTGCCCCTTTTTACTGTTGCTCCACACTCTGCCCCTCCTCCACCCTGACCCCCTGCTGCCTCCTCTGGCCCTGGACTCTGACCCCCAGTCCAATGCTGCTCTCTGACCCCTTCTCTGTTGCACTGCTGCTCCTGCCCCCCCCCTCCTGCCTTCCCTCCTGCTGCCTCTTCCTGACCCTGCCATGCTCCCTGCTATCTCCCCTCACCCCCTCCTGTGTGGCCCCACTTACGCCTCTCTCTCCTCTGCCCTTGTCTGCTCCTGCCTGCTCCCCCTCCTGCTGCCTCCCACCCTGTCTCTGCCTGCCCCCCCCCCCTTGCCGTCACCCCCCTTGCCCTGCTGACTGCCCTCTGCTCCTCCTCCTCAGTTGTTGCCCCCACTGCCTCCTGTTCCTGCGCCCTTTCTTACTGCTCGCTCCCCTGCCTCCCCTCCCTCTTCCTTCTGCCCCTGCTCTGCCTTTTGTCCTCTGCTCCCCCCCCGCCCTGCTGCTGAACCGTCCCATGAATTGCACCACTTTGCTCCACCCTCTCCCTTGACCCCACACTCTGCACCCACACCTGCCTATGAACTCACTGCTGCTTCTGCTGCCTGTCCTCCCCGGCCTGCTGCTGCTGTTCTCTCTGCCCTTTGCTGCTCCCCCCCCCTGCTCCCCATGTCTGTCCTCTGTTCCACGCTTGCCTCTCCCTCCTGCCTGTGCTGTGATGCTGCCCCGCCTTCCTCTCCCTGCTCCTGTCCCTCCACTCTGACCCGCTGCTCTGCAGCCCTGCTTGCTGCTTCTGCTCCTCTGTGCTCCTTTGTGCTGAAACCCCACACTGCCCCCTCATGCCTCCTCTCCCTCCGGACCCTGCGCCCCTGGGCCTGGACTCCCTGCTGTATCTTCCTGAACCTCACTGCCTTCCTCACTCCACCCTGCTCTTCCCTGTCCCCTTGACTGCTCCCTCTTCACCTCCTCTCTCTTGTCGCCTGCTCTCTCCCCTCGCCATGGCCTCCGTGCGCTTCCCTGCTCCTGATGCCCTCCCCCTGCCTTGCCTGCCCCCCTGTGTCCACTTGCTCTCTGCTCCCCCACTCCTCGCTCCTGACCCTGCCCTTCCTGTCCCTGCTGCCTCCCTGCTCCGCCTGCCCTGCCTGCCTTTCTGCTTCCCTCTCTGTCTCCTCTGCTCTGCCTCCTCTGCCTCTGCTGCCCCACCTTCCCCTCCCCTGCCATGCTGCCCTCTTCTGGTCCTGTCTCCCCCTGCCTTCCTCTCCTCCTCTCTCTCTGCCTCCCCTGCCTCACTCCTCTGAACCACTCCCCTCTACTGTGTGCCCGCTCTGCTGACATGCCCGCTCCTGCCCTGCTGCCTCTGATCACCTTGCCTTGCTCTGCCCTGCCCACCTGTGCCTCTGGCTGACGCTCTGGCTCCCTTCCCCCCACTGACCCCCCCTCACCCGCTCCCCTTGCGTCCGCACCTTCCTTGCTGCTTGCCTCCGCTTCCCCCCCATGTGCTCCTGCTCCTCACCCACTCTGCCCTGCCCTGAACTCTCTGGTCCCCCCCCCCTTTGCGCCCCACTCCATTAATATACGCCTGCCTGACCGCTCTCCCTGCTCTGCTCTCCTCGTGCCTGCCCATCTGCGCTCCTGCTTGCCCTTGCTGCGTGCCCACTCATCTGCTCCCCATGCTGCCCTTCTTCCCTGTACTGACCATTCTCCCTCTTCCTCTGCCCCCACTCTCCTTCCCTGTGCCCTCCCCTGCTGCCTGCTGCCCCTTCTGCTGCTTGCCCTCTCTCCCTCGCTTGCCCCCTTATCTGCCGTGCTGCCCCTCTCTGCCCCCCGCTGCCCCCCTGCCCCCCGCTCTCTCTTCCCCGCTCTGGTGCTGCTGTGTCACTTCCTGGCCCCTCCCCCCCTGCCCCTGACCTGCTGCTGCCTGCTGCCTCCCCCTGCCCTGCTCCTGCTTGCGCATTCACTCCTCCCTTGCCTCTCTGCTGTGTTGCTGCCCGCCCCCTGCTGCTGACCCTTCTGCTCCTGCTGCCTGCTCCCTGCTCCTGGTCCCTCTGCCCTTCCTCCCTGCCTGAACTTCTCTGGCTGACCCCCTGATTGCACCTGTCTGCTCCTCACTCCTCCTGACTCCTCCACCCCTTTTTGCTGCCCTCTGCTGCCCTGCCGCGCCCTTGAATGCTCCTGCCTGCTTCCTGCTCCTGCGCCTTGCCCTGATCTGCTGTCCCTTCTGGCCTGCCCCCCCTCCTGTGCTCTCATCCTCTGCTCTGTCCTGCCTCTGACACCCCCCACTCCCCACTGCTCGCTCTCTCTTGCCTCTTGACTGCTACATGCCTCCCCTGCTGCCTCTGCCTGGATGCATCCTGCTCTGCATTGCCTGTGCTGACCTGCTCTCTCTGCCCCTCCTCTGCCCCCTCATCTCACCCCTCCTGCTGCTGCCTGCCCTGGTCTATCCCTGCCTGACCTGCTCCCATACCCCCCTCTTCCTTTGCCTGCCCATCTCTGCTTGCTCTGCTGCTCTCTGTTGTGCTTCCTCTCCCTGCCTTAGCTGCTGTGTGTCCCTGCCCTCTCGTTGCCTTTGTCCTCATGCTGCCCGCCTCCTTCTTGCTGCTTCTCTGCCTGCTGCACTGCTGTTGCCCCTCTCTCCCTCCCCCCTGCTCGCCCCCTGGCCCTCACTGCCGTGGGTCCCTGGTTGACGCTGACCCCATCGCCCCCTCCACTCCCCCCTTGCTTTGCTCCCTCCCCCCCATCCTGCGCTTCTGCCTGCCCCGCCATGACTGCCCTGCCCTTTTGCCCTGCTCTCTCTGCACGTTTGTTCTGTCCACTGTCCTCTCCCACCCCTGACTCTCTGCTCTCCTGTCGCTGACTGCCAGTCCCTTGTGCCTGCCCCCACTGCCCACACTCCTACCTTCCTCCTGCCCTGCCCCCCCACTGCCCTGCCTTGCCCCTCCCCTGCTTCTGCCTGCTGACGTTGCCCGTTGCTGCTGTCGCTGCCCTGCGTGCTGCCTGCTTGCTGCACTCTGCTGCTGCTCTGCTCTCTGTCCCCTTGCTCTGGCCTTCCCTCGCACTGCACCTCATGCTGCGCTTCACCCCTTGTGCTGCGCTCTTCCCCGCCTGTCCTGCCTCCTCCTTCACCTGCTTGCCCGCCTTCCCTGCTCCCGCCTCCCACTCTCCCTCTACCTCCTGCTCTGTCCCTGCTCTCCTGCCCTGAACCCTTCCCCCCTCTGCCACCCCTGCAGCTCTGCACTCGCCCTCACCTCTGCCTCTCGCCCCTCTGATCTAACTCCTGCTCTCTTCCGCTGCTCTGCTCACCCCTCTCTTCCTTGCCCCTCCTGCTCCCTCTCCCCTCCCCCTGGTTGCTGCTCTTGCCCTGTCTGATCCTGTGACTATGCCCCTGCATCCCCTCTCCCTCTGCCTCCTGAACCTCCTCCTACCACTGCTTGCCCTGCTGCTTGCCTGCCCCTCCTCCCTGCCTCCTGCTGCCCCTGCTCTGTGCTGCCCTCTTCCTGCTGCCTGCACTCTTCCCCCTCCTCCCCTCTCCCGTCTGCCTCTGCCCCTTCATGCACTCCCTTGACCCTCTCATGTCCCTGCTCACTTCTCTCCTGTACTCCCCTAGTCTGCTGCGACTGCTGCACCCTCCTCTCCCCACTGCCCTGTGCCTCTGGCTGCTCCCCCTGATCCTCCTGTGCCTCTGAATGTGACACTCTCCTGCTTGCCTGTCCTCCTCCTGCCACTCCCCCTGCCCCTTCCACTCTTGGACCTCCCATCCCCCATGAAAATATCTCTGCATCTGTCTCCCCTCCCCATGACTGCTCTTTGCCTTGCTGACCTGACTGCCCCCTGCCTCCCCCTGCCCTCCTTTGCTCTGCTCCACCTCTGCCTTGCTCTCCCAGACATGGCACTGCTGCCTCCTGCCCACCCTGCCTCCCCCTGCTTCTGCTGAGCCCCTCCTGCATGCCCCCTCTCCACCTCTCATTTGCCTGGCATTTGCTCTGCTCGACACCTTCTCCATCCGTGCCCCCTGCTACTGCTGCCACCCTCTGCTGCCCCTCCCCCCCCTGTCATCTCTGCCACTCTCCTCTCTCTGCTCTCTTCCCTGCCTGCCCCCCCCTGACCTCACCCTGCTCTGCCCCTTCCTTACTCCCACTACTCTGCCCTGCTCTTGCCTCTGCTGAACTCCTGCGCTTGCCTCCCACTGTCTCTCTCCGCCTCCTGCCTCTTGCCTTGCACTCCTCCCTGCCTCCCAGCTCTCTTCATGTGACTCCTCTGCCCCCCCCCCCTGCTTGGCACCCCTGCCCTCTTTAGACTCCCCCCCCCCTGGCCCTTTACCCTCTTTTACCCATCTTGTGCACTTCCCCCCCTCTGCTCCTCCTCCACCTGCCTTGCTCCTGCTGCCCCCTTCTTAGCTCTCCTCCCCTCTGTTCCCCTGACCTTGTTGCTGACCCCCTTGCTCTGCTCTGCCCTGCTCTCCCTGATTGCCGCACCTCCCGCTTCTCTCTCCTCTCCTGACTCACTTCCCTACCACCTGCACTCTCACACTCCTCTGCCCTTCCCCCTCCTCTGCTTCCCTCTTCTGACCTCCCTGCTTGCCTGTCCTTCTGCTGCTGCCCTTCCTCCCCTTCATGCTGCTGCCTCTGCTCGCCCCTCCTGCTGCTCATGAAACTTCTCCTGACCTCTCCACCTTGCCTGTCTGCTCGCTGCTGACCTTGCTGACCCCCCTCTGACCTGCTCCCTCCTGCCTCCTGCTGCTTGTTGACCTCCTGGGCCTGCATCTGCTGCCTGCACTCTGCTCTGCTCTTGCCCCATCTCCTCCTGAACCCTGACCCACCCTGACAACTCCTACACTGCCTCCTGCTTGACGCGCCTCTCCTTGCTGGCTCGACTCTGCCTCTCTGGACCCTGCCTACCCCCCCATCTCCATAACTCCCACCCTCTGTTTCCCTCTACTGCTGCAACCACTGCCTGTGACGCCTCCCCCTGTCCCCCCACTCTGCCCGCTGATCTCAGCCCTCCACCACTGCCTCTTGCTGCTCTGCCACTGGCTCCCCTCCCCCCTTCCCTCTCTCCTCCTCTCCTCTCCCCTTCTCTGCCCTGCAGCTCCCTGACCCTGCCCTCTTGGCTCCTGACCACTGCTGCTGCTTGACCCTCTCCCCTCTGCCCTCACTCCCTCTCCTGCTGCTGCCTGCCTCTCTGCTCCTGCACGTGCTGCTCTGCTCCTCTGCCTGCTGCCTCTGCCCTGACTACCTCCTGCTGCTTGCCTCTGCTGCCCTCCCTGCCCCCCTCCTTGACTGCTCCTGCCCTGCTGATCGCTTCCCCTTGCTGCCTCCTGCCTTGCCCTTCTCTCCTCCTCCTTCTTGCTGCTGCTTTCTGCCTCCTCCCCCTCCTGCCTCCCCTTCTCCCTTTGGACCCATGCTGCCCCTGCTCTGGCCCGCTCCTCTGTGGCCTGTGAATTTTATTCCTCCCTTCTATGCCATCTCTATCCTCCCCTCCTATGTGCCCCTGCCCCTTCTGCCCCTGCCTTCCTGTTGATGCCTGCCCACTGACTCCTCACCTTCTCCATTCCTCCTCTGCTCTGACTGCCTGTCCCCACCACTCCTCTGCTCCCTGCCATGCCCTTCCCTTCGCTGCGCCCCTTGACCTGCTCCTTTGCTCTGGGTGCCCCCTGATCCTGCCTCTGCCCTGCTTGACCACACTGAGCTGCTTCTGCTTTGCTGCTCTGCCTCCCTCTTCACCCATTCGCATGCGCCCCCTCTCTCGCCGCCTGCCTCCCTCCTCTCCTACGCTCCACCTGCCCCCCCTGCCACATGCTATTGCCTGCACCTGCTCTGCTGACCTGACCCCTGCCCCCTCTGCCCTCCTCCTGCTCCCCATCACTGCACTAGCCCCCTTGCCCCATCAATGCCTGTGCCCTCTCCCCCCCCTCCCCACTGACTCCTTGGGCCCCTGCTCCCCTCGCTGCACTTCACTGTCCTCACACCTGCTGCTCTGCTCCCCTCCGCCTGGTGCCCCTCCCTGCCCTGCCCCCACCCCCCCCTCTGCTGCCCTCCCCCTCTCCTTCCTCTCCACTGCCTTCCTTGCTGCTGTGCCTGCCTGCACTCGCTCCCCCATCCTCCTGCTGACCTGCTCTGCCTCATCTGACCCCCCTGCTCTCTCTTCTGCTCCCCTGAAACCCTTTCGCTGTGCCTGCCTTGCTGTCTGCCTGCTCTCCTGCTGGCCTCTCTGCCCTGTTGACCCTCCCCTTCGCACTTGCTCTCCCCAGCTGCTGTCTGCTGCCTCCTGCTGTCCCTTTGGCTAACGCCTCTCTCTCCTGCCTCTCTGCTACGCCTCCTCTGCCTGTCTGACTCTCCTGCCCCCTCCTTGCTCCTCTCTGAACCCTGTACCGCCTTTCTCCCTGACACCTGACCTCTGCTGCCTGCACATCCTGCATTGCCGCTTCATCACTGCCCTGCCTTCCCCTGCCTGCCGCTACCTCTGCTTGATCCCTTCCTCTGACTGCCTCTGCTTCCCTTCCCTGCCCACAGCCTCTGCTGCTTGCTTGCTGCTCTCTGACCCCCCCTGCCTGCATGCTGCTCTTGCCTCTCCTCTGCATTGGCCTCTCTGCCGTGCTGCTTCCCTCTGCCCACTGCGCCTTGAACTCTCCCTTCCTGCCTCTCCTGAACCATCCTCCTCTTCTCTCCTATGTCCTGCCCACCAATTGCACCTGCCTGCTGCTGCCTGCCCCATCTCTTCCCCTGCTTCTTCCCTTGACCTCTCCCTTCCCCTGCCTCTCCCCTTCTTGCTGCCTAGCTTGAACTCTCCACCACCTCCTTGCCCCTTTCTCCTTTGCGCACCTCTTTGCCATCACTACTGTCCTCCTCCCCCTTCTCTTCTCTCCTACTCTGTGCCCCTGCTGAACACCCTGCTGCCCTGCCTCTGTTCCCCTCCTTCCCCTTCCCACCCCCCCTGCGCCTCTCTCTTCTGCTCTCTCCTCTGCTTGCCCCTCATGTCCCCCTGCCCGCCCCTGTTGCATGGCCCCCCCTCCTCCCCCTCCTGTTCCTGCCTCCACCTCACACTCTGCCCCTGGCCATCCCTCTGCCTCTTACTCTGCTGCTTCTCTCACCTCAGATCCCCCAGCTCCTGCCTGCTAATTGCCCTCTGCCTCCTGCTGCTCTGTCTCTCTTGCCCTCCTCTCTCCCTGGGCCTGCCCTCCTGATCTCCTCTGCCCTCACTGCGACCTCCTGCGCTTTTTTTTATTCCTGGTCTGTGCTCCCTTTCTCATGAACACTTCTGTCCTGCTTTTCGCCATGCTTGCCTGATCTCTGCCTGCCTCCTTCTGCCCTTTTGAACCCCCCTCCCTTCTGCTGCTGTCTCCCTGCCTTCTGCTTTTCTGCTACCTGCTGTCCCTCCCTTTTAGCCCCCTCCCTGGACTCTTCACCCCCCCCTTGTCTGCTTGCTGCTGCTGCTGCCTACTGGGCCTCTTGTTCCCACCGCTCCTGTCGCCCTTGTGTGCTGCCTTTGCCCACTCCACCCTTGTGCACCCTGCCCTGTTCCTGCTACCCCCTGACTGGCTCTTCTATTGCCTGCTGCTCTGTACCCTCGCTCCTGCCTCCTGTGTCCCATTCATCCTCGCCTTTCCTGCCTTAGCCCCCTTCTGTGCTCCCCTGTCCTGCCTCTTTTGCTCTCCCTCCCTCCTCTGCCCTCTGCCTTCCCCTGCCCACACCTGCCCCTGCCCTCTCCCCTCTGCTCTGCCTCCTGCCCTCTCTGTGCTCTCCCCACCTGTCTCATCCGCCTGCCTCCCTTCTTGCTCTGCCCTTTTCTGACTCTCCTGCTGCCTGGAGCACACCCCTGCTGCTGCCCTCTCTCTCTCCTGCTCTTCCCCCTCTCTGCACTGTGCTCCCCTCCCCTCTCCTCTCCCTGCTGCTCCCTCTGACCTTGCTGAATCCCCCTGTCACTGCACCTCTTCTCCACCCCCCTCTCTTGCTTGTGCTGACCTCTGGCTCTCTTGCTGTACCCTCTCTGCCACTGAACTCTGTCTTGCACCCCTCTGCCTGACTGCCCCCCCTGCCTTCTCTGCCTGCCTCCCTCTCCCCCCTGCTCCTTTGCTCCCTGTCTCTCTCTCCTGCCTTTCCCCTCCTGTGGCCCTGCACCCTGCCCTGTTGCCCACCTCTGCCCTCCCTCCTCTGCCTTGCCCGCTCCCCCCTGCCCTGCTTGCCTCCACCATTTGCTCTGCTCCAACTTTTTTTTTCCCTCACTGGCCTTGGCCTCTGCTCATCCTCCTCGTGCCTCTGCTCTGCGCTCCTCCCCCCTTCCCCCACCCCTGCTGTCCTCCCTCCCTCCTCCTCATGACTGACCTCCTGACACTTCTTCTGCTCTGCTCCTCACTGCTGCCTGCCCTGTGCTTGACCTGCCCCCTGCCCCTGCTCTACCCTCTGCTCCCTGCAATTCCCCTCTGCACTCTCTCCTGCGCTCCTGCTTCCCTCTATCTGCCTGCTCTCTCACCCTGACCCTTGCGCCTCCCTGCCTGCTGGCCTGCTGCCTTCTGCCCTGCTCTCTGCCTCCCTGCTCTCTACTTGCTCATCACATCCTCTGACTGGCTCTGCGTGCCCCCCTGTGTGTGTCTCTGCTCTGTGTGCCTCTGCCCCCTTCCTGCTGACCTCCCCTTTCCTCCTCCTCCTCTTTCTCCTGCCGCTCTGCCAATGCCCCCCCTGCTCGACTGCCACTCTCCTCATGACCTCCTCTGCCACCCCTCCCCCTTGTCCACTCCTTCCTGACATCCCCTCTCCCCCTCTTCGCTGCTCCCCTACTGCCCCTTGCTCCTGCTGCCTGACTGCTTGCTCTGCCACTGCTGCTCCTGCTGCTTGCGCTGAGACCTCTCCCTGTCCTGCTGATCTGCTCTCTCTGACTCCCCTTGTGTGCTGCACCCCCTCCCTCTCCCCTGCACTCCTGAGCTGCTCTGCTCCCCCTCTGCTGGCTGCCTCTTCTCTGCTTGTCCTGCCCCTCTGGGTTTGCTGACTGCCCCCCTGTCCCCCCTCTTGCTCCTCTCTGCTGACACTGTCTCTGCCCCTCTCCTGACTCCCTCTCCTCCACCATGCCTCACTCTCTGCCTGCCACTGACCTTGCTTGTAACTGCCCTCCTGTGCTTGCTGTCTGCTGAACTGCCCTGCTCTCTACTGCCCTGCACCTCTCGCTTTCTGATCCTCCCCTGGCTCTGCTGCCCCTCTGCTGCTCTTCTTGCCCTCTCTGTTCTCTCCTTTGCACTCTGACACTCTGCCTGCGCCTGGCTCCTGCCCCCTAGCACTGGCCTTGCCTCTCCTGCTGGCCTGCCTACCCCTACTCTCCCATGAACACTGGCCTGCCTCCCTCTTGCCTGCCTCCTCCCCACTGCCCTCTCTTTTCCCTTCTGCCTGACCCCTGCCTGCTTGCCCCTGCTGCCTGCATTGCTGCCCCTGCTCTCTCTGACTGCCATCCTTCCCCTTGCCCTGACGCTCCCCCCCTCTCATGCCCCCTGCCCTGCACCCTCCCTTGCTGCCTTGCTGCCCCATGCTCTCTCTCTTGCTTTGCCCCCCTTGCTGCTATCCCTCCCTCTACTCTGTCTTGTGACTCTCGTACTGCCACTCTGCTGCTGCCCTGCACTGCTCTGCCTCCCTAGAAAACTGCTGCCTGCCCTCTGCCCTACTGCCGCTCACTGCTGCCCCTGCCCATCTGCCTGCATCGCCCACTGCCCCGCCTGCCCTCCCCTGTGCTGCCTGATACTCCTGCTCCTGCTGCTGCTGCCTGCCTGCGCCTGCTCTGCACCTCCACTCCTGCTCCCTGCTTGACCGCTGACCCTCTCTGCCCCTTCCCCCCCCTTGTGCTCCTCCTGCATCCCTCCATGCCCTCTGCCTTTCTTGCCCCCACTGCGCTGCATCCTCTCCCTGAACACTCCCTCTCTGCACCTCCTTACTGTCTGCTCCACCTGTCCTTGCTGAATCTTTTCTGCTCTGGCCGCTTGATACCCTGACCTGCTCCTGCTTCCTGCTCTTGCCCTTTGACCTGCTGCTCCCTTGACCCTGCAGCTCTCTGCTGCCTGCTGTGTGCCTCACTGGCCCACCCTCTCTCTGCCCTCTGCTCTCTCCTCCTGGCCCTTGCCTTTTGCTGACTGGTCTGCCCTGCCTTTGCCCTGATGCCTCCCCCCCACGCCTGACTCCCCCTGCCCTCGTCCCCCCTTCTCACATCGTCCTTCTCCCTCCTCTACTGCTCCTCCCCCCCCCTGTCTTGAACCCTTCCTGCCTGCCCTCCTGCCCTCTCCTCTCTTTTCTCTTGCCCTGCTTCAGGACCCTTCCCCTGACACCTTTCATGCCTGGCCCTGGGTGGACTCACCTGCTCTGGCTCGCCCCTGAGCCTGTCTGGCTGCTTCATCCTTCTGCCCCTGAACTGTCCCTCCCTGCTGCTCTGCTGTGCCTGCACTTGCTGTCCTGCTCCCTCCCCCTGCCCTGTTTGCCCCACTTGCCTCTGCCTTCTGCCTCCTGCGCCACCTCTGATCCTCTGCCCATCTTCTGCTCTGACCTGCCCTGGCCCTCCCTCTCTCTGCCTCCACACCTCCTTCCTCTTCCTCCCTACTCTGAACTGCTGCCTGCTGCTTGCCCATCCTGACTGTGCTGCTTGCCTGCTTCTCCCTGTCTGGCTCTGCCCCCTTGTCTCTGCTGCCCCCACCCCACCCCCTTGAGTCTCCCACTGCTCCTGACCTCCGCCCATGCCCCCTGGCCTTCTCCCTCCCCTCTTTACCCTGCTGTGCCTCCTCCCTCTCCTCTGCCTGCCCACCTCCGATCCCCCCCCCCTGCACTTGCACTGCCCCTGTGCCTGCTGCTCCCTTTCCCTCCAGACCCCCATCCCTCCCCTGCCTCCTGCCCCTTCCTCTCTCTGCTGCTGCCGTCTGCTCCCTGCCACTTGTCTCCCCCTTCAACTTTGCGTCTCCATTGCTCTTGCTGCTGCTTCCCTGCTCTCCCCTCCTGAACTCTCCCTGCCCCCCTCTCCCCCTCCACCTGCCCTGCTCCTGGCACTCTCCGAGCTGCCCCACCCTCTCCGCTCTCGCGACCCGCTGCCTCCCCGCCTCTCCCTGCGCCCAACCTGTGTGTCCTCTACTGCCTGCTGTTGCTCTCCCCTCCTCTGCCCCCTTGACTCATCCTGCTGCCTTCCCCCCTCCTCCCTCTTGCCCGCTCTCCTGCTAGACTGACACCTCTTCCCCCTCCTCTGCTCCCCCCTCTCCCTTGAACTCCCCCTCCTTTTGACCTCTGAAGGGACTGAAGATCTCTGCCCTCCTGCTCTCCTGTTGCCACTCATTTGGCCCCTCGTTGCCTTGCTGCCCCTCTGTGGCTGGCCTGGCGCCTCTGTCTGCTCCTGCTGCCCCCCCACTCCTGATCCTCATGCACACTGCCCATGCTGTCTTTGGCCTCCTCCTGTGCGCTTCTCTCTGACTCTCGCTGGCTGCCTCTGCTCCCCTCCCCCTTCCTCTGCCTCCATTCTCTTGCCTCTGCTGCTCTCTGTGCCCCCTCTGCTGCTGCCTGCCCTGATGCTCCCACATGTCTCACTGAACCTGTCTCCCCCTGCCCCATCCTCCACCTCCTCATGCCGCCTGGCTCTGTTCTTCCCTCCCTGCGCTCTGCTGCTGATCTGTCCCCTGCCCTGCACTGACACCCATCACGCTCCTGGCTCCCTTCTGCCACCACTGTGCTGCCCCCTGCTCTGTTTGACCTCTTGCTCTCTAATTTTCATTGCTGCACCTCCATTCACTCTCCATGCTGCCTCCCCTCTGCTCTTTCCCTGCTCCCCTTCTTGTCTCTTGTGCGCTTCTGACTGTCTGTTCCCTGTTGCTTGCCTCCTCTCACCCCCCACTGGTGCTGCTTGCTACTGCCCTTCTACCCTGCCTCCTCTTTTGCCTTGTCTCCATGTCCCTCTCCTCTTGCTTCATTTGGCGCCCTCCTTCGCCCCTGCCGCCCTGTTCCCTGCCCTGCATTGCTCATGCTGACCTCTCTCACCCACCCCATGCTCCTCTCTCTCTCCTACCTCCTTGTCTTTCCCCTGACACTGATGACTGCCCTCCCCGCTTGTGCTCACTTTGCTTGACGCTCTCCCCACTGCCTCGCCTGCCCTCTGCTGCTTCTCCCTCTCCCTGCCTCCCCCTCTGGCTCTCCATGCTCCCTGCTCCCATGATCCCCTGCCCCTTGCCCCCTGTCTGATGCCTGCTCTGCCTCCCCCTTCCCCTTTGAAACTGCTCTGCCCTTCCCCCTGACCTCTGTGCTGCCTTTCTCTCCTCTCCCCTCTTTCCTGCTTGCCTCCTCCCTCCCCTGGCTGCCCCCCTGCCTCTGCACTCATGACCTCACCCTTGATCTGTTCTCCCTCCTGCTGCTGCTCTGCCTGCTGCCCATTTGCCCCCCTGACCCCATGCCCCCTGGCCTGCTCTGTGTAAACTGCATGCTCTCTGCCCCCCCTCTGGTGTCGCTTGTTTGCTCCCTTTGCTTGTGGACCTTCTGCCTGTCCCTCCCTGCTCTGCTGAACTCCCCTGCCTGCCTGTGCTGCTCCTGACTTGCTTCTCGCTCCCTGCTGCTTGACCTCTGCCCTGACCTCTTCCTCCATGCCCCTCACTTCCTGCTGCTCTCTGCCCCCCTCCCCCCCATGCTGCCCCTCTCTGACCTCACACCTGCGTGCTGCTTCGCCCTCTTGACACATGCTGCTGACTCCCTTGCTTAGCTGCTGCCTCCTGCTCACTCTCCCCCCTTCCTATGCCCGCTCCCTGTGTTCCCCCCCCTGCCTGCCTGAACTCTCTCCCTCCTGCCTGCTTTGCCTTACTCCCCCCCCTGCCCCTGTGCTGCCTCTGCTGCTGCTCCTGCCTCCCCTCCCCCCTCTCGCCCCTGCTTCCTCGCTCCCTGCTGCCTGCTGCTCTGAGTTGCCTGTCCCTGCCTGTGAGCTCTTACCTCTGCTGACCTCCATGCCGCTCTGCTTCCCACTGCTGCCTGCTGCCTCCCCTTGCTGTCCCCTCATCCCTCTAGCTTGCCAATCCCTCTGCTCCCTCACTTTTGGGCCTGTCTGCCCCTGCCCTGTGCCTCTGATAATACTTATAAAAATTAAAGCCTCAACCTCTGACTCTGCTCTACCCACTCTGATAATACACTCTGCCCTGCCCCCATCGCCCCCCTGCCTGCCCCTCTGCTCTGTTGCCTGACCTCTCTCGGCCTTGACTCCTTGCCCTGCCTGCCTCTGCTGCTGCCTTCTGCTGCTGCCCCTGCGGGGACTGAACTCTTGCCGCCCTCTGCTCATGCCCTGCATACTGGCTCCCCCCCCACTCCTCCTGCTCCCTGCTTTGCCATGCCCCTGAAACTGCTCCTCTGCTGCTCCTCGCATGACTGCGTGAATGCCTCTGCCTGAACCTGCTCCCCCCTTTTTTTGCTGCCCCTCTCCCCTGGCCCTGCTCTCCTGGCCTCTCTGATGCCTCCTGCCCTGCACTCCGCTTCTGCTCTCTTCCCTTGAACTGCCTCTTGCCTGCCTGACCCTGCCCTGACCTCACATCCTGCCTCCCTGTGGCTGTGCTGCCCTCTGCCTTTTGGCCATACTGGCTGCCCTCCTCTGACTCTGCCTGCCATGCCATGCCCCTGCTTCTCTGCTGCCCCTGCTGCCCCCTGTGTGCCCTCCCCCCCTGCTGCCTGCCTTCTGATCTGCTCTGTCTTTTGCTGCTGCCTGCCTGCTTCCTCTGTGCCCTGCTGCCTGCTGCTGCTTGCTTGCTGCCTGCTCTGCCTCTCACTGCCTGCTTGTCATGCCTGCGCTCGCTCCTTGCTTCTGGCCTGCTTAGCCCCTGCTGCCTGTGACCTGCCTGCTCCCTGCTCCTGCCCTTACTGTGCTCCCCCCCCCTGCCTCCCACTCCTTTATCGCTCTTCCCTTGGCTCCCCTTGCTCTGCCTGGCCATTGCCTCCTCTGATCCTGCGCCCATTGCCTGCTTCTGTCTGCCTGCCCCCTGCTGCCCTCCCCTACTCCCACTACTTGCCAACTCCACTAGCCTGCTCCCCTTCCCTGCACTGCTCTCCTCCCTGCCTTGCTGCTCACCTGCCCCGCCCCCCTGCACCTGCCTCTGCTGCTCCCTTGCCCTGCTCTTCTGCTGCTCGCCCCTGTCACTGCTCCCCTCCTGAAACCTCTTGCTGCTGCCCCTGCCTGCTGCCACCCTGCCTCCTGCTGTCCTGACTCTCTCGCCTCTGCTGCTTGCTCATGCTTCCTGTGGCCTGTTCCCCCTCTCCTTCCCCCTGTCTGCCTTGCCTGCTACCTCCTGCTGATCACTGCTCCCCTGTCACCCCTTGCTGCCTCTCATATGCCACTGCTCTCCATGGCCTCTTACCCTGCCTTCGCTGTCTACCTCTTTGCCCCCCGGCCCGTCCCCCACTCCTGACCCTTGTGCCTGAGACTCCTGACCTCCTCTGCTGCTCCCTCCCCATCCTACTCTCTGCTCCCTGCTTCTTGCTGCCTTGCCTACCTCCCTCCTGCTTGTCCTTGCTCTTCTGCCCCGGACTGCTGAACTTGCTGCCCTAGAAGCTCCTGCCTGACTGCCCTACCTCCCTCTCCCTTGCCCTGCTGACTTCTCCCCCTCTGCTCTGGACCTGAACCTGCCATGTGACCCCCTCGCACCCTCTCCCCTGCATGCCCCCTCCCCCTTCCCCCACAGCTCTGCCCTGCCCTTCCCCCTATGACGCCCCCTCTGCTCTTGCCCCCTTCTCCCTTTACCCTGCACTCTCCCTGCTCTGATCTTCTCCTCTGATACCTTGCCTTCACCTCTGTCCACCCCTCTCCTCTCCTGTGACTGCTCCTCTCTGCTATGCTGCTCCCCTTGCCTCTGCCCTGCCTCCTTGCTCCCTCTCGCTCACCTCTGCCTGACTCCCTTCTGCATCTGCCTGCTCCTCTGCTGCTCCCTTCTGCTCTCCTCCCCCACGCCAGCTTGCCCCTCGCTCCGGCTGCCCATTGCTGCACCCCTCCCTGCTCCTTTTTGCAACTGCTGCTGCCTGCGTGATCTCGCCTGCCACTGCTGCGACTGCACCCATCTGCTTGACCCCCCTGCCTGTCTCCCCTCCCCCCTTCCCTCCACCTACTCCTTGTGCCCACCCCCTCTTGCCTGCCTCCCTTGCGCCCTGCCTCCCTGCTCCCCCCTGCCCCCCCACTGCCTACCCCCTCTGCTGACCTCTGCATCTCCCCACTTGATCCTGCCTGCCACGCACTCTTTCTCTCTACCCTGCCTCTTGCTGACTCCTCCCCCTGCCCCACACTCCCATGAACCCCCTGCCTGCTTTCCTCCTGCCCTGCCTCTCTCTCACGCACTGCTGCTGCACTTCTTCCTGCTGCTGCTGTGCCCTCACCACTCCTCTCCCCCCCACCTCCCCTGCCTCTGCTCTGTCCCTGCCTGCCTCCCCCCACCTGCTCCTCTCTGCCTGTCTCATAGTCTGTCCTGATCCCTATCGACCCTCCCCTGCTCCTCCTGCCGCTGCACCACCTCCTCCTACTGCCCTGTCTGCTCTGCCCCTCTGCCTCTATCTGCTACCTGCTCTCTGCTCCTGTCTCTCTCTGCCCCCTGACCCATGCCTGCCTCCTGCTCCTGCTGCTGACCCACTCCCTGACCCCTCCTCTCCTCTTCCCTGTGCTTGTTGCTGCCCTCTCCTCTCCTCATCTCATATCCCCCCTTCCCTTTTACCCATCTTCTAGCTTCACTCCTGCTGCCCCCCCTCTCTCGCTGTTTCCTTCTCTCCCTCTCCCCCTTCCTCCCCTTGCTCTCGCCTCCTTTTCTCCCCCACTTTGCTCACCTTGTGCTTTCCTGCTTTCTACTTCAACACCTCTTCCCTCACTCTTCTCCCCCTCCCTCTCCCTATCTTCTTGTCCACCTTCCCTCTCTCTGCCTGCTCTCCTCTCTCTCTCCTTTGCCTGTCTCTGCACCATTTGCTTCCGCACCTCCTCCTCTGCTGTGCCTCACTTCTGCCTGCTCTTTGACCCTGCCCCCCTCCCCCGTGCTTGCCTCTCGCTTTCATGCTCACCTGCATGTGCACTGCACCTCCCTGCCCCACCTTTCCCTTGTCTGACTCCCGTGCTCTCTGCTACCCCCTCCTCTTGCCCCCTGCATGGGCCCTCCTGATGGCCTGATGTCCTGCTTGCTCCCTTGACCTGCTGCTTGCTGCCCCTGCGCCCTCCACCTCCTCTCTTGCTGCCCCTTCCTTGACCCTCTCCTTCTGCCACCTCCCCCCTCTCTTTGCACCCTGCCACTCTGTCTCCTCACTGCCTCCCCCTACTGCCCTCCCTGGCCTTTACTGCCTCTGACTGTGCTCAATGCCCCGCACCTCTCTTGTGCACTGCTTCCCCCCTGCTGACTTGCCCCCTCTCCCCTCCTGCGGACTCTCCCCCCTGCACCTGCTATCATCCTGCCCTGACTCTGCCTCTCTTCTCCTCCCTCTGCCCCTCGTGTGGGCGGTTTTATTGCCTCCGTGCCCTCCTCTGCCTCCCTCACCGTGACCCCTCTGACTTCTGCCCTGCCTCTCTCTGAACCTCCTCCTGACCACCTTGCCCCTGCTCTCCCCGCCCCCTCCCTCTTTGTCCCTGCTCCCTGCCTGTCTCCTCTGTCCTCACCTCTGCGTCTGCTCTACACTCTTCCTGTGTGCTGACTGTGCCTCTGCCTCTGGACCCCTGCCTGAGTCTGCTGATTCCTGCTCTCTGCCTCTTGCATGCCCCCCCTCTCTGCTGCCCCTCCTGCTGCTGCTTGCTCCCCCCTGCTTGCTCCTGCCCCTGCTGCCCTGTGCCCTCCCTCCACTCTGACTGACGCCTCCTCTCTCACTTGGTCCGCTCCCTGCTGCACTGCTCGCCCTGCCACTGTCCTGCCTTGCACTTGCTCTGCCCTTCTGCCCTCCTGCTGGTGTGCACACCCACCCTTCGACAATTCTGCCTGCTCTCTCTCCTTTGCTCTCCTTCCTCTCTGCCTCCACTCCTTGCTTGCATTCCTCCTGCCTGGCCTCTGACCCTGCCACTCTGCCTGCTGCTCCCCTGCTGCTCCTGCCTGACCGCCCCCTCCTGCTGCTGCCTCTTGCCTCTCCTCTTGCCCCCCTGCTCTACTGTCGCCCCTGCTCTCGCATACCCCTCTTCACCCACTGACTTCTGCCTCTCTTGCATGCTGCCTCCCCGCCTTCCCCTCTGCCTCCTTGCTTGTCCTCTGCCCCCCTGGCTCTCTGCCTGCTCTCCCTGTCTCCCCCCTTGCCCCCTCTCCCGTTCTCTCCTCCCCCTGCCCCTGCCCCTGTTTTTTCCCCTTTTCCCCCTTTTCCCCCCTTTTTCCCCTC
>JARQOC010002974.1:0-20163 GCA_033576535.1 Allobates femoralis | reverse complement strand
AATCAAATTAATGCACGTTCTAGAATCCCGATGCATTTGCACCGGGCTCACAGCTAGTGATTTCATAATTAGCAAACCAGTTGCAAACCATAAAAAAAGGGATAATTTTCTCACTTGTGGTTGAGAGATTACTTCTTTATATTCAAAACAGTATACTACACCTCTTTTGTCCCCCTATTAAAGGGATAATTTTTTGATGGTTTAAAAAATGCTAGTGTTTCTTCATTCTCTCTACACTCCCCAAATAGGGCTAATTATTGTACCCAACCATGTGAAAATGTCATGGCTTCTTCTATTTGCACCTTCTATATACATAATCAGCAGTTTTGCGCTTCCGGCCACTGTGCCGCTATCACGTGCTGCGCGAGCCGCCGACACTGGCCGGAAGCGCAAACATTCTGCCGCCGGACACCCCACACAGTGCCCGCTCCACACACCGCCCGCCGCAATTACCGCCCAGCTCCCACTACCGAGCACACAGTGCGACCCCAGCCCGCCCACAGCTGCGCACTGCATGGATCATCTCACGGCCCCTCCTTCCCCTATCCCCAGAGCCCCTCAGTGTCTGCACAAAACACCGCGAAATCTGCTACCCACAGACCCGCCTCTATAATCTGATACCCACAGAACCGCCTGTATACTCTGCTATCCACAGACCCGCCTGTATACTCTGCTAGCCACAGAGCCCCCTGTATACTCTGCTAGCCACAGAGCGGCCTGTATACTCTGCTACCCACAGACCCGCCTGTATACTTTGCTACCCAGAGAGCCCCCTGTATACTCTGCTACCCACAGAGACGCCTGTATACTCTGCTACCCACAGATCCACCTGTATACTCTGCTACCCATGGACCCGCCTGTATACTCTGCTACTCACGTACCCGCCTGTATACTCTGCTACGCACTGAGCCACCTGTATACTCTGCTACCCACACAGCCGCCTCTATACTCTGCTACCCACACAGCCGTCTCTATAATCTGCTACCCACAGAGCCGCCTGTATACTCTGCTACCCACAGAGCCGCCTGTATACTCTGCTACCCACACAGCCGCCTCTATACTCTGCTACCCCCAGAGCCGCCTGTATACTCTGCTACCCCCAGAGCCGCCTGTATACTCTGCTACCCACAGAGCCGCCTGTATACTCTTCTACCCACACCGCCGCCTGTATACTCTGCTACCCACACCGCCGCCTGTATACTCTGCTACCCACAGAGCCACCTCTATACTCTGCTACCCACAGAGCCGCCTCTATACTCTGCTACCCACAGAGCCACCTCTATGCTCTGCTACCCACAGAGCCGCCTCTATGCTCTGCTACCCACAGAGCCGCCTCTATGCTCTGCTACCCACAGAGACCCCTCTATGCTCTACTACCCACAGAGCCGCCTCTATGCTCTGCTACCCACAGAGACCCCTCTATGCTCTACTACCCACAGAGCCGCCTCTATGCTCTGCTACCCACAGAGCCGCCTCTATGCTCTGCTACCCACAGAGCCACCTCTATACTCTGCTACCAACAGAGCCGCCTCTATACTCTGCTACCCACAGAGCCGCCTCTATACTCTGCTACCCACAGAGCCGCCTCTGTACTCTGCTACCCACAGAGCCGCCTCTATACTCTCCTACCCACAGAGCCGCCTCTATACTCTGCTACCCACAGAGCCGCCTCTATACTCTGCTACCCACAGACCCGCCTGTATACTTTGCTACCCAGAGAGCCCCCTGTATACTCTGCTACCCACAGAGACGCCTGTATACTCTGCTACCCACAGAGCCGCCTCTATACTCTGCTACCCACAGAGCCGCCTCTATACTCTGCTACCCACAGAGCCGCCTCTATACTCTCCTACCCACAGAGCCGCCTCTATACTCTCCTACCCACAGAGCCGCCTCTATACTCTGCTACCCACAGAGCCGCCTCTATACTCTCCTACCCACAGAGCCGCCTCTATACTCTGCTACCCACAGACCCGCCTGTATACTTTGCTACCCAGAGAGCCCCCTGTATACTCTGCTACCCACAGAGACGCCTGTATACTCTGCTACCCACAGAGCCACCTGTATACTCTGCTACCCATGGACCCGCCTGTATACTCTGCTACTCACGGACCCGCCTGTATACTCTGCTACGCACAGAGCCACCAGTATACTCTGATACCCACACAGCCGCCTCTATACTCTGCTACCCACACAGCCGTCTCTATAATCTGCTACCCACAGAGCCGCCTGTATACTCTGCTACCCACAGAGCCGCCTGTATACTCTGCTACCCACACAGCCGCCTCTATACTCTGCTACCCCCAGAGCCGCCTGTATACTCTGCTACCCCCAGAGCCGCCTGTATACTCTGCTACCCACAGAGCCGCCTGTATACTCTTCTACCCACACCGCCGCCTGTATACTCTGCTACCCACACCGCCGCCTGTATACTCTGCTACCCACAGAGCCACCTCTATACTCTGCTACCCACAGAGCCGCCTCTATACTCTGCTACCCACAGAGCCACCTCTATGCTCTGCTACCCACAGAGCCGCCTCTATGCTCTGCTACCCACAGAGCCGCCTCTATGCTCTGCTACCCACAGAGCCGCCTCTATGCTCTGCTACCCACAGAGCCGCCTGTATACTCTGCTACCCACAGAGCCGCCTCTATACTCTGCTACCCACAGAGCCGCCTCTATACTCTGCTACCCACAGAGCCGCCTCTATACTTTGCTACCCACAGAGCCGCCTCTGTACTCTGCTACCCACAGAGCCCCCTGTATACTCTGCTATCCACTCACCCGCCTGTATACACACAATTTATTTCACCGCGCTCCCGATGCAATTGCATTGGGCCTTTTTTCTAGTTTGTCTATAAGCAACAGTATTGCATGTATCTACTCATCAGAAAAGGATAATATTTAGACAGATTGTACATTTTAGGTAGCCTGAAAAGTCTGATACTGTAGTATATTGTGATATACGTTGTTGATTACCTCTGTTTGACATCCTTTTTCCCCTAGCCAGATAGGTGGAAGTTATTTGGACATTACTGTAAAAAGGATGTTTTTGCATTACAGTGCTCAAAATATGTGCTATTGACTCCATGGGAAACTCACAGAGTGCTACACATATTTTCCAGGCAATTAGAGGCTTTTTAATAACACAATGTACATAAATTTATTTGTCACAAATGACTTTTGTGGTGCAATTTGGGAAACCGTACGAATAACAATTAAAAAGATATAAATTTTGATTAGTCACTGGAGCTGGCTTGGAGGTATCAATAAGGTAGCAAACCTTGACTAATAACCTAAGTTATGCAGCTAAAGGGTCCTTAGGGGGTTCCGCGTGTGTGACCACTCTTCTGTAATATTGTGATTATTGTTATATTAATTTTAGAACCCGGCGCTCACTTACACCTTTTTCTGTTCTCGATGTACTTCAAATTACTAGAGATACATTTTCATTAAACACATATTTTTCAATTCTGTTAAAAATCTGTCTAGGGACAATGATATTGTGCCATTAAACGCATTAAAAATACACTTGTGTTTATTTCACACTAATGGACTAATGGAGGTTCCCTGATATTTTGTATTTGAAATGTATTGGTTGATGCCAGTTTATCAGCTTGTACCTGTTCACCGCTAGTGGCGGGATTTTCAAAAAAGCTAAATCTTGCGCCTTTTGTCCTTTATGTGTATGTTTGCACGTGTCTGTTGTACGTAGCTTTTTCCTGAAGAACTGGTAATGAGATCACAAATGCATAGAATAATAAAATCTATTTCATCTTAACCCATCCTGGTCCTCCACGATGGATTCTTCTACTGGTCGGCAGCACAATGAAATACCCTTTTCTGACCTAAGTATAATAAACTGGGAGTACTGTGACAGTTAGAAGATGCCTGTGTGAAGCCAATCTATTAGCAACAAGCCCCACAAAGTCCCACTATATAAAAAAAGACATCTACTAAACTGGATACAATTTTGAAAAGACTTCGTCAACTGGCCTAAAAATTAGGTTTTGTAAATTTTGTTGAAAAATGAGAAATTGCTAATAAACTTTTAACACTTCTAGCTTTCTAATAAAAAAATGTTTCTGATTTTTCAAAAATGGTTCTGATGTAAATTACACATGTGGCAAATGTTATTTATTAACTATTTTGTGTGGTATAATTCTCTGGTTTAAGGGGACTCTGTCAGGTTATTTTTCAGTATGATACTAATAGTACCCTTGACTTGTACTTAGGCAGCCATTTAGGAATATGTAAAAATCATTACTTTCTCAGTAATTTTCTTTCTACAAGCATCTTCACACCCAGCATGTAGCTGGCTGCACTAGTCCGCTCCATTACTTCCACATTCTGACTAGTTAATAGTTTATAAATGTTAATTACCGTAAATATTCACACCTACCCTAACCAGTATTCCCTCTCTCCCCTCTGTGCTGACCTCAGTCACTGAAAAGTTAATTTGTTCCTGTCCTGCACAGTGCTTCTGAGGGGGAGAGGGAAGAATAGATAGGTGTCACCTACAGAGCTGAGTTGTCAGATAAGGCAGGCTCCACTATGTGTGCTGACCTCCTGGTGAGTGGATCCTGTCCCTTAGGGTATGGACACACTTCAGTTCCTGATCAGTTTTCCTGATCAGTTTTCCTGATCAGTGTTCATCAGTTTGTGTACCAAAACCAGGAGTGAACCTTGCAGAGAAAAAGTATAATTGAAAGATTGACACCTGTGGTGGGTTTTGGAGTCACTCCTGGTTTTGGCACACAAACTGATTAACACTGATCAGGAAAACTGAACAGGAACTGAAGTGTGTTTCTACCCTTATCTTTTGTTTAGGCCCTCACTCAGTGCAGAGGTGAGGGGAGGTGTTTGTTGCTCTGAGCACAAGATGCAGCTCTAGTAGTAACATCACTACAGACTGTGCTGTCTGTGAGAGATTTCTATGTGTTTATATGAACATTTGTTTTCCTGCATAAAAGTACTGTGTGTATCTGTTGTGTGGTATTTGTGATGTATATACATGCCAGTCTGCAGCGTGTGTGTATGTGTGATATGAGTGTGCTGTGCACAATCACATCTGTGGTTTGTGATATGAACGTGCATGTCTGTTGTGTGCATGTGTGATATGTGTGTACCATGTACTGTATGTGCGCATCTGTTCTTTGTGTGATATGCATGTAAAGTGTATGTGCGCATGTGTGATATGCATGTGCATCTGTTGTCTGTACATGTGTGATATGCGTGTGCCTTGTACGTGCACAACTGTTGCATGAGTGATATGAGTGTGCATCTACTATGTGTGATATGCATGTGCTGTGTAAATGCATGTCTGCTGTATGTGTGATATGCGTGTGCTGAGTGCCTCTGCTGTGTGTGTGCATACGCATTGTGTATGTGCATGTCTATTGTATGTGCTCTATGCGCGTGCCATGTACGTGCATGTGTGTGCTGTGTTTTCACCATGTTTGATATCTCACCTGACCTGGAGAATTATAATGCCAGGTAATTTTTATGGTAAAATGAATTCTACAAATAAAAAGCTCAATAAACAATTACTGAATTTTTCTCACTTTCCAGGGCATCAGATGTTTAAATGGATGGTGTCATTTAAATGTACAAGTCGTTTCACAAACAAAAGCGCTCACATGGCTAAATTATGGCTCTTAGAAAAAGGGGAATTAAAAACCAAAGCGCACAAAGGAAAAATTGGATTGTCATTATTTATGCCATGTGAGTACTGGATACTGTTAGAGGCTGCTTATGGTGTGCAGCCGTCTTTTTAGGCCTCACTGACATGAGCATATAACTTGGACGACTGCAATGCAAGGAAACCTCGCGTTGCACTCGGCACAATGTTATTCTATAAGGCAGAGCAGACACCCAGGTTCTGGATTAGAGGAAAGTCATAGCATCACATGCACTCATGCAAGTCTCTGGGTGCATGTGAAATTACGGACTGCCCTTGGATGATATCTTAACGCAGTGTGATATACGGTCGGCAATGTAGGAGATGGGAAATTAATTTCTCCACGTTCTCCGCAGCTGTGATATGATACTCTCACTTCACAGTAGGTGACTCTTGGTCATGTTTGCCGTAGAGCCTGAGCTGAGGGTTATTAGCATATGGCATCTGGTGCGCTTGCATGAGAGACATTGGATGCAAACGCCAGTGTGACTCCGACCTTACTGTCATATGCTGAAAGGCTGCAGTGCTGTTGGGTCATCAGACATGTTATAGATTGCTGGGGACACAGATGAGCGGCATTGGGTCTGAAGATTTTTCAAATTTTATTGGAAACAATGGGGGCACAATTAGGGCTCTTTCAGGCGTTCATGATATGTGGTCTGATGTTGGATCGCAGTACATGGACCGGAGGCACATGTGACCTGGGCATGACAGCAACATATATTGACACTCAGGTCAGATGTGCAGTCGGTCCATGTACTGGGATCCAACATTGGACCAATTATCATGAAATCCTGAAAGAGCAGGAGAGCAGCTGCTGTATCTCTGTACAGGGTAATTTTCATACATTTTTACATAGTAGTGCATCTCAATGAATTAGAATATCATCAAAAATCAATGTAATATTGACATGTTTCAGGGTTTTTCTGGGAGCCCTAAAACACGTTGACTAATAAATCAATACTATATTCACCCTTTGATGTCTCATGGTATACGGCAACATGGTTTTTAACCCTTCATCCTCCCTACTTTCATTTTCTAAAATAATGACCTTTAGGATTTCATTTGCTTTAAATCATAATCATCAACATTAAACAGAAAAAAAACACTTGAAATAGATCACTCTGTATTAATGACTCTATATAATACATGTGTTTCAATTTTTGTATTAAATTACTGAAATAAACTAACTTTTTGAAGATATTGTAATTCATTGTAATGCACCAGTACAGTCATATGAAAAGTTTGGGCACCCCTCTTAATCTTACTCATTTTTTTTTTTAAATTGGGTTTTTGCAACAGCTATTTCAGTGTGATATATGTAATAACTGATGGACACATTAATATTTCAGGATTGAAATGAGGTTTATTGCACTTACCAAAAATGTGAAATATGCATTATTTCAAAATTTGACAGGTGCAAAAGTAAGGACACCCTTCTGATTTTCATGATTTGAATACTCCTAACTACTTTTTACTGACTTACTGAAGCACTAAATTGGGTTGGTAACCTCATTGAGCTTTGTACTTCATAGCCCGGTGTATCCAATCATGAGAAAAGCTATTTCAGGTGTCCACTTGCAAGTTGTTCTCCTATTTGCATCTTTTCTGAGGAGTGGCATCATGGGTTCCTCAAAACAGCTCTCAAATGATCTTAAAAAAAAGATTGTTCAACATAGTTGTTCAGGGGAAGGATACAAAAAGTTGTCTCAGAGATTTAACCTGTCAGTTTCCACTGTGAGGAACATAGTAAGGAAATGGAAGACCACAGGGACAGTTCTTGTAAAGGCCAGAAGTGGCAGGCCAACAAAAATATCAGAAAGGCAGAGAAGAAGAATGGTGAGAACAGTCAAGAACAATCCACAGACCACCTCCAAAGACCTGCAGCATCATCTTGCTGCAGATGGTGTCACTGTACATAGGTCAACAATACAGCGCACACTGCACAAGGAGAAGCTGTATGGGAGAGTGATGCGAAAGAAGCCGTTTCTGCATGCACGCCACAAACAGAGTCGCCTGAGATACGCAAAAGCACATTTGGACAAGCCAGTTTCATTTTGGAAGAAGGTCCTGTGGACTGATGAAACAAAGATTTAGTTGTTTGGTCATACAACAAGGCGTTATGCATGGTGCCACAAAAACACAGCATTCCAAGAAAAACACTTGCTACCCACTGTCAAATTTGGGGGAGGGTTCATCTGTTTTGGGGCTGTGTGGCCAATGACGGCATCGGGAATCTCGTTAAAGTTGAGGGTCGCATGGATTCCACTCAGTATCAGCAGATTCTTGAGAATAATGTTCAAGAATCAGTGTCAAAGTTGAAGTTACGCCCGGGATGGATCTTTCAGCAAGACCATGATCCAAAACACCGCTCCAAATCTACTCAGGCATTCATGCAAAGGAACAATTACAATGTTCTGGAATGGCCATCCCAGTCCCCAGACCTGAATATCATTGAACATCTGTGGGATGTTTTGAAGCGGGCTGTCCATGCTTGGCGACCATCAAACTTAACTGAACTGGAATTGTTTTGTAAAGAGGAATGGTCAAAAATACCTTCATCCAGGATCCAGGAGCTCATTAACAGCTACAGGAAGCGACTAGAGGCTGTTATTTTTGCAAAAGGTGGATCTACTAAATATTAATGTCACTTTTCTGTTGAGGTGCCCATACTTTTGCACCTGTCAAATTTGGAAATAATGCATATTTCACATTTTTGGTAAGTGCAATAAACCTCATTTCAATCCTGAAATATTACTGTGTCCATCAGTTATTACATATATCACACTGAAATAGCTGTTGCAAAAACCCAATTTTAAACAAATAAAAATGAGCAAGATTAAGAGGGGTGCCCAAACTTTTTCATATGACTGTATATACAAGTTTAGAATATGGCAAAATGCAATCAAGTATAATACCCCACACAAGTACACAGCGCACAGCACACATATGCAGCACACAGACACATGTACACAGTACACAAACAAACATACACAGTACACACAGACACACGTACTCAGCCAAACATACACATCTCACAAATGAACACAGTGCACAATTGTATGCAAAACACAGACACACATGTGGCACCCTAACGGGTAAGCCGCCACCAGAGGTTCTGCATTCCTGCAGTTAGGGAGTGTAGTGCCCCTGTTCTCCAGGTTCTGGAATGGTGCAGTTGGGCCCAAAATAACAACACACACGCATTGTCAGGCCCTGGGACAATGGGAGGACCCGGAGGGAGGGCCTAGGTCACAAAAAGGTGAAACAGGAAGTGGTAGAGACAGTAGAAAGAAACATCGACTGTCGAGGAGTTGGGAGCGTAGAGGCGGTGTGGTGCCGACTTCCGTGGGTTGGAGCAATGCGTCTCCGCTCGCCCATGGGAGAGAAAGACTGACTGACATAGAGAGAAGAGCCCAAGGGGTGCGGATGAGACATTGATTCCCCGTACGCCCGAATCTGACAAGACAGAGGGGTTGGTGGACGACACAGGAACCCGGCCCTGAATACGGTGCGGATACTTCATGCCTGAGGCATAAATCCGGAGGCCCCTGACTTCCAATGGGAGCTATGGCCAAACACCCAACACATCTTGTAGAAGGTGGCTGAACTATGGAGCAGTGCCCAGATAAAGAAGCTAATGGCACCCGGGAAACAACAGCTCCTGTGACCAATAGTACCTGAGCTCTGTGAGAGCATTGAGAGCCTGGGGAGCAGAGCGACGATCCGCTCGCCTCAGAGGAGAACTACCCGTCATAGCGCTGAGAGTGAGGAAAACGACCAGAGACCGAGGCACCTAGGAGGGAAGGAAAGGGCACCAACCATGGCTTGACTGTACTAACCCGGCTCTGGAGAAAGAGCTGTACCGGAGAGTGGCAAGGAACGTACCCAGTGCCCATGTTTTAACACCTGAGTAAAAGTAACGGAACTGCAGCTGTGGTGTGTGACACTCATTTGTGGCGTCCATCGCCGTAAACAGAAGCTACCCGGGACACTGAGGATATTGTTGACAGAGTGAACATCTGCCAAGGTACAAGCCAGGGGAACGACTCCACTGCCCAGGGGACTATGCTCCACCTGCGGGGAGTGATGCCATCCAAGCTGCCAGTCACCGTCCCCAGAGGTTCTGAAGCAGCGGCGGCTACCCTGGCTGCATACTGCAGGTGGCTTCACAAATACCCCCTTATCCCCTCAGACTTTCCCTGTCATCATTCACCATTTATTTTAAATGACACTGCCAAGGTCACGGGACTGGGTCTCAGCCCTGTCTGTCCCTGTGAAAAGAACCGAAGAGAGGTGAAGTAGAACAACGAGTAACCGCCCGGTTCCCGAGTCTTCCCGGCCCTGGAGTGGGCATGTCACACATAAACCACAGACATGTACACACAGAGACACACTACACAGACAGAAAGGTACCTACATACACAACACAGACATAAAACACAGACACATGTACACAGCTCCGCAAATATATACAGCACACACACACTGTACAAAAAATGCTTAGCAGATATACACATTACATGAATGCAGAAAAACAAATGTTCATATACCACACAGAAATATCTCAGACAGGGCACAACACACATACACCTCAGATACACACAATGACACTGCTTCATCCTGGAGGGAAATGAAGATGTCAGAGCTGCAGCTACTCGGCTTCTGCTTAGAGCACACACACCTTCCCCTTCCTCTGTACTCTAAAGTGAGTGCAGACAAGACAGGATCTGCTCCCCAGAGAGCAGCACAGACAGGCGGATACAGACCCCCATGTGCATGATTTCTACTGAACTTTGATTGAGTGCTTGGAGAGGAGGGCAGTTTATAAGGAATGGCAGTGATGTCACTATATGAATATTCATTCCCTGAAGAGTGGGCAGCAGAGAAGTGATCACTCGCTGCGATTGACAGATGGAATTAATCTTTTTTTTGCAGTTTACAGAAAATAAGGGGTGAGAATCAATAAAAGAAATACATGAATAGAGATATTAGAATTAGGAATTAGAAAAAAATTATATCAGTTACATATGGAATTTTGACCTGACAGCTTCCCTTAAAGGGCATAAAATTTCAGTTTGAAAATTGTGACATTTTAAATTATTTTGCCAATTTTTTTATGTTTTCATAAATAAATGCAAATAATATCTAGCAAAATATGATACTAACATGAAGCACAATATGACACGAAAAAAACAAACTCAAAATCACTGAGATTTCTTGAAGAATTCTAGAGTTATTATCTTATGAAGTGACAATGGTCATTAACGTACAAAGTGGCTCAGTCCTTAAGGGGTTAAATTGGTTCAAAATTTCATATTGTTAATTATTGATAATATACCCTTTATTGATCAGTTCTTTAGCTATATACAGAGGCTTTGGAGCACTGTATAAGAAAACTGTATAGAAAATTCATACCTTAATCCTGCCATCTCCATTGAGGGCCAATTTAGTATATGGCATTGGCGTTTTACAATGCTAGCGGTAAACCTTCTTCACTTTGAGCTAAGGAGTCTGTACATCAAGCATTGCTGCAGCTTTTTATTGCATTTAGACATCCTTTTTTATCATTGTTGCTTATATACTAAGCTTTTAAGTTCTAAATTCATTGAAAGCTGTATACTATGTGGAAAAAAAAAGAGTTAGAGCATTTGGCTGTCCAGGTGTAATCTGTTAGTGTGAAAACTGTCATAAACATTGATAAATAGGGACTGGTTTATGTAAAGGCTTCATGTGGCTCCTATTTTTTGTTTAGTTTGTACAATGTTCTGCATATGTGGAATGCATGGTGCCTGAAGAGCCCCTAATTAGCATTCTCTGGGTATTATAGCAATTTTTGTGCTGTGCACATTTCTCTTGTCAAAAATAATGCTCTGATTTTTAGGTTCTTAAAGGGAACCTGTCACCTAAACTAGCCCTCCTAACCTATGAATATCTGTCCCTACAGCCTCGAACAACTTTCTCCACCATCCCTGTCTGAGCTTATATAGCAATTTACGAGTGCAATAAAGCAATTTAGAAACTTACAGAATCCTTGTCTTTACTTTTAATGGTCTTTTTATTGAAAAATTAAATCACAATCAAACATTCAACGTTTTTCATTCCCTAACATAGGGAAGAAAGCGTAACAGTTAATACAGATAGTTCAACAGGTATAATTGTAATCAAGAAGTTCGAGTAAATACTCTGTATCAATAGCAAGAAATGTAAAAATGGGGGAGAATCAACAAGGGGGAGGAATATAGGGAAAAGCAGGGGTGGACGGAAGGGGGATGGGGGGGGTGGGTATGCAGGAGAGATCTCATTATGTTCCTCACTCGGAGGTATGCAATAACATAAATTCAGGAGTTGAACGATACCACATCCAGGGTGTCCAGGTTTTCTCAAAGGTCTCTTGCGAGCCGAATGAGAGGGCCGCCAGTTCAGCTGCACGGTACACCATGTCTACTTCTCGTATTATTTGTGCTTTCGTTGGAGTCTTATCAGATTTCCAGAGGGTAGATATAAGGAGTCTACATACGGCTATGATGTTAGAAGCTAATTTGGATACGTATAGTTCTTTTGGCCATATGTAAAAGTTGAGAAGGGATGTGAGAGGTGTGAGAGCTATTTCCCTCTGCAGAACATCCGTGAGTAATGCTGATACTAATGACCAATATACTTGGATGAGAGGGCATGTCCAGCACATATGGAAGTATGTCCCTGTTTCGGAGTTGCATCTCCAGCAGGAGTCTGGCGTTTGTGGGTGCCATCTATGTATTTGTGAGGGGGTGCGGTACCATCTCGTTACTACTTTATAAGTGCTTTCTTGAATTTTTACACAAGGGGAAGGGCCATGAGATCCTCTGTATATCTGTCTCATTTGTTGTTCTGAAAATTTTATTTGTAGATCCCGTTCCCATGGTTCTAGAAAGTCTCTTTTAATATGGTTCGTGTCTAGCGTTAGTTGTTTATACAGTAATGATAGTACTTTTTTGGCTCAACTAGTTGTGAACACAATTGTTCAAGCAGTGTTAAAGGTCTCATGAAATCTAAATTTTTCAGGTGTTTGTGTATAAATGTTTTTAATGCACCGTATTGCAGAAAGGATAAATTTGGTAGCGAATTGGATTGCTGTATTTCTTGGTGGGAGAGCAGTGCTCCGTCCAATAGAAGGAGGTCGATTGGGATGGGATCGGCAGGGTTCCGCTCCAGGTCCCTTGGGTTGTTTGCTGGAGAACCCGTCGGTAATCTGCCAACGAGATCCCTCAAATCTAGAATTGGTGTCATTGGAGGGAGCAGCCGACCACATTCTTTTTTCCAAATGGCTACAATAGTTTTAGTAAAGGTGTTACTAATTAATTTTGAGTCAGTGTAGTAATCTGGAAGAAGTGCCAGAGACCTTAAAGGTATTGGTGACATAGTTTCCTCAATCGGCAACCATAACTTATGAAGTGGTCGCCTAATCCAGTCTACAACTCTCGTCAGCATAGCTGCCGTATAATATTTACGGATATCTGGAGCTCCCATACCTCCATTGTCTCTCGGCATGGAAAGTGTCCGGTATTTGATACGTGGTTTTTTATCATTCCAGATAAAGTTTGAAATAAAGGTGTGAATTTTGTTTAATATATATTCCGGAATGCGGATTGGGAGCATTTGAAATAGGTAAAGGAATTTCGGTGGGATCATACTTTTAATTAGATTTTTTCTTCCTATCCATGATAGAAAGGGTGCCCTCCATGATTTAATCATTTCTTTTGCCTTTTCTAATGTGGGTAGTACGTTAAGGGAGAGAAGGTCTTTATCTGTGTGTCCTATCTTTATACCTAGGTATGTGATGTATTTCTCTGGCCATTTAAAGGGGAATATAGTTTTATATTTGGTTATGGTATGTTCGGGAATATTGAGGCCTAGCGCTTCTGATTTAGACAAATTAATTTTATAATTGGAGAGTTGGCCATATTTTTCTAAAGTTTGTACAAAGGCAGGGATGCCCCTATCCGGTTCAGATAGAATTACCAGCAAATCATCTGCAAATGCTGCTGACTTGTGGTGTACATTATTCAGTTGGAATCCTTTAATGTCTTTATTCATTTGAATGCTCCGTAGCAATGGTTCCATAACTAAAACATATAATAAGGGGGACAAGGGGCATCCCTGTCTCGTACCATTTTTTATTAGAAAGGGGTCTGAAAGTGTATTATTAATTTTCAGTTTAGCTGATGGGGACGTATACATTTTGAATATGGCTTCTATTAATGGGGAAGGTATATGAAAAGCTACTAGGGTGCTACGGAGAAATGTCCAGTCCACCCTGTCGAAGGCCTTCTCGGCGTCTGTACTCAGAAGGACCATCTGTTTTTGGTGTCTTTTGGCGTATTGCATTAAGTGTAAGATTCTGCTTGCATTATCTCTTCCCTCCCGTCCTCGCACAAATCCCGTCTGCTCCAGCGAGATCAGATGGGGAATCAGGTCCGTCAAGCGTCTTGCTATTAGGCTAGCATATATTTTTAAGTCGACATTGAGCAAGGAGATGGGCCTGTAGTTCCCGCATTGTGTCGGATCTTTGCCTTCTTTATGCAGAAGTGTAACATGTGCCTCTAAGGACTGGGAGGGAAGAGAGCTGCCATTTAGTACTGCATTGCACATCTTTAACAGGTGTGTGTTTAATTCTGGAGAAAAAGTCTTATAATAGAGTAGTGAAAAGCCATCTGGCCCTGGGGATTTGCCCGATTGACCCTCAGACAGGATGGACTGGAGTTCCTCCGGTTCAAAGGGTTTAGTTAACCATTTCTGTTGTTGCTCATCTAATTTTGGTAAGGATAAGGTTGAAAGGAATGAATCTATCTCTTGTTGTCTTTGAGTAAGGTTTACTGCAAGATTGGGTGTTGGAATCTGGTATAAATTTTTATAAAATGTTAGAAATTCTGAGATAATTTGGTCATAGTTTTGCGATATTTGGCCCGTACCTGTTTTGATCCTGTGAATGAATGTTCGGGATTGTCTCTTTTTAATCAATGAGACCATTAACTTGGAAGCTTTATCCCCATGTACCATAATGCGATTTCTCCAATTTGCGAAGTATTTAGCTCCATTTTGATTGAGGAGATCTTTAAGGCGTTGTCTGCATTCTGTGAGTTTTATCATGGTTGGATGGTGTAGTGTTGTCTGGTGTTGTTTCTCTAGGTAAATAATATCTTTATACAGTTTTTCTATGTCAGCTTTCCTTTGTTTGTTTCGAAACGATGCTATAGATATAATAATACCTCTTATTGTTGCCTTATGTGCTTCCCAAATAATCGTGGGGTCTACGTCAGGAGTGTTATTGTGTTGGAAATAGTCCTTAATGGCCGTTTGGATTTTAAGTTTAATCTCATTAGATTTTAATAAGGATTCATTTAATCTCCATGTCCTATTAGGTTGGATAGGTCTTCCCCATTCCAGTTTTATAGTCACCATTGCGTGGTCTGAGTATAATGCCGGGAGTATTTCAGTTTCTATAGCTGTTGGAAGGAGGTTTTTGGACACAAATAAATAATCTAGTCTATGGTAGTTTTTATGGCGGTGAGAGAAATACGTGTATGTTCTATCTTGGGGGTGGTGATATCGCCATATGTCTATCAAGTTTGCTGTATGGAAAGAAGACCTAATTTGGGCTAAGTCTCGCCTTGAGATGTTGCTGTTCCCTGATGAGGTGTCTAATAAAGGTTCTAGCGTTATATTTAAGTCTCCTCCAATCAAGACTGAGCCTTCAGCAAATAGGGAGAGCTTATTTTGAACCTTCTTAATCCAGGAAGAGTGTTTTGTATTCGGAGCGTAAATGCTTCCTAATGTAATCAGGGAACCCTCCAGCAAACCTTTTACAAAGATATATCTACCTTCCTCGTCAACTAGTTTATCTATGAGTAAGAAAGGGACATTTTTCGTTAGGGCAATAGCCACTCCCCTGGCTCTTTTTTGGGGTGAGTATGCAAGATACCAGGTATTATAATGATTCTTTTCGAAATTAGGTGATTTAGTTTCAATAAAATGGGTTTCTTGTAGCAATAAGATATCATAGCCTGCCTTCTTGAGGAAGTGTAGTGTTTGGGACCTAGGAATAGGGGAGTTGAAACCATGTAGGTTATGCGATACCACTTGGTATGACTTACGGTTGTTGGTCATGGCGGGTGTTCGATTTCATGCAGGAGGTGAAGTAGAGACTCTCTCGCGGGGTTTTGGGACGAGGAAGGGTGGGAGAGAACAGGGGGGAGAAAAGGGAACAATAGAAAAAATTTTCCTGAAAACACAAAACAGGGTATGATTAATGCGCATACATGCTTTTTGGAAACATACTTTTGTGGGTGATAGATCTGAGTAGACAGACTCATCTCCATCACGACCATCCCAGCACTGCGTAGAATCCGCATGTGATGGAATAGGCCAACAGAGAGGGTTTTACTTTTTATCATGAAGTATAACTATCAGGCTTTCGTGCCATAAACATGTTGACAAGGCAATCTCTTGCAGGCTAGCCTATGTCTAAGTAAAACCTACTACAAGAACCAGAAGAAATTGGTAACGTTATCAGAAAATAAACATGGGGAAGTATAACCACCCCAAAGGCGCCCCCAGGGGCTAACAAGTTAGTGAGTGTCCGTCACAATGGTTATCGAAAACAGTTTGGATTGTAATTCCTGCCGACCACAACAAGTGGTGTCTTAGGAAAGGGGACAGGAATAATGGTTTCCCAGGCCAGCCACGTAGTTAGGCGTTTGCAAGTGCAGCAATGTCATAAAGGAAGGCCTTGGGAAGCAAAGGAAGGTGTGCTTGATCCTCTGGTTTTATCATCCGATTGGGCTGTCATCGCCTCGATGTTCGGTCAGCTTGGAGTTCTTCCGTTTTGTTCTTTGAGACTTTGGCGTCAGATGAGTTTGCCACGGTGGTGGTTGCTGCATAGGTGTCATCTGGTATGCAGCTCCCACTTCCTCCAGATTGGGATAATGTTCCAATTCAATACTCAATTCCTGGCACATCCATTTGATATCTGCTGACGTACGGCCTTGGATCCTTTTCTCTCCAGCTGTGACAGATATGCCGAAGGGGAATAGCCATCTGTACGGGTAGTGTCGTTGATGGAAAATCGTAGTTAACGGCTTTAGGAGTCTCCGTTTAGTTAGTGTTATCCATGAAAGATCTTGGAATATTTGAATTGGGGAGCCATTGCATGTGACGGTGGTCTTCTCCCTGGCCCTCTTCATGACTAACTCCTTTGTTCTGTAATCCAGAAAGCGGCAGATTACATCTCGCGGAGATTCGTCAGGTTGTGGCTTCGGGCGTAATGCTCTGTGGACTCTCACCAGTTCCATATCGGTCGGGTCGTCTGACTGTAATAGTGAACGGAATGTATCTATGACGGATGGGGTTAAGGCATCTTGTGTAATTGTCTCTGGAACCCCCTTCAAGCGCAGATTGTCTCGCCTGTCTCTGTTTTCATGATCCTCCAACATCGAATATATCTTGTTAAGATGATCTTCATGATGCCGGAGGCCAGAAAGAGTAGCGTTGGCTTGTTTGATCACCTCTGTGTTGGCAGATTCTAGGGCCTCGACTCTGCGTCCAGTCTGTGTGAGGTCCTGTTTTATATCCGCCATCTCTTTTGCCAGGGGTTCTAAAGCTTTATGTAGTATCTTTTTGAGGTAGGCTCTAGTAATTGGGAGTTCCTCATCATCTTCCGTTTCCTCACAATCACTATCCTGGTCTGGTGGCATGGTGTCTTCAACCAAGAGCTGTCTCGAAGCCTTGGATAAGGAGGATAGACCAGCTTGTTTTTTTAAATATTTATCCAGATCTGCTTGTGTAGTGGTGGTGGTCGCCTTAATTGAGGATTTTGTGGATTTTGTGCTGGATTTAACCATTGTGACGCCTTGATATAGAAGAGTCTATCTGGCACTTGTTCTTCGTCAGCCTCTCCAGAATGTCGCACGGTCCTTACATTCCGGGGTCTGGTAGCTTACGGAGAGAGTCTGTTAGTAAAAATTCAGGTAGGGATCCAGAAGATGGTTGAACTTGGTAGAGAAAAAGTTCTTTATATGGTTTCCACTGAGCAGGATGGATAGGTGGGGAGTGCTGTATTATTTCAATCAAAATTTTCCCCAGAAGTTGGGTGGCCTTGAGAAAGAGATGGTTCTTTATTAGTTTTCCACTGAGCCAATTGGGTGAGGGAGGGTTTGTCAGTCACAAGTTGTAAGAGGGTGCACAGTATGCCAGTTTATGACACTTGGAATTTTGAAAGTTTCCTTGTAGAACCACTTTAGTTAGTGCTGTGTACAGGCTTTCGGTGCCCTCTACTGGTGGTAGGTGGTATAGGCTGGTGGGTGATATAGGGGCAGTGGAAGGGTTAATCCAGAGTCCTATGCTCTATAAGATGCAAATTTGTGTTGAGACAGCTTAGGATATTTCTGTGTACAATAGTTCTTTCTGTGCACTGTCTACTGAACTAGAACAATGTAATAGTGCTGTGTCTAGGAGACAGTTTACACTGTGGTTTTCAGCTTTGCCTGTGAGTTCTGTAGTGCTATAGTCAAGGTGTGCTCCCAGTTCCACAGGGGGGGGGAAAGGATGGAATAAATCTAAGTCCCAGCAGCTGCAGTGTAGGGGCCCCTGGTACGATGCTACCCCTCTGCCACTTCACCCGACATTTCCCGATGTTCCCCTCACCTCACCTCACGCAGTCAGTCCGGAGTACTCTCCTGCACCCTCCGTCCAGGCCGCTTCGTGGCTCAGGCAGCGATGTAAGCAGGCGGTCCGCTCACCCCGTTTGCTGGTCGGGTGTGCGTGCTTGCCCGCAGGTCTTCCGTTCTCCTTTGTATGATCCCAGGGTCGATCGCTGTCTCCTCTCAGCCCCGCGACAGGCGAGGAGTCGGGTCAGCAACTGCAGGCGCCTCCCGGGCGAGGGCCTGCGCTAATGGCGGCCAGCAGAAAAACTCTTCCTCCGTACACCGCTCCTTCCTCTCACCTCTCCCCCGGCTCTTCTTCCAGGCGAGGGGCCAGCAGCAGGGACTCCAGCGGCAGGGTCTCTTGATGGTATGGCCCACTCTCCGCAGGTCAGGGCTGTGTCAGGCCGGAGGGACAATCAGGCACCATGTGCTGGGGGGATACAGGTGGGTTCCTTTTAAAGTGCTCCTTTTGAGTCCTCCAATCCAAAATATCGGGATTCCTGCGTTCCCTGGTGTCTAGGGTATGTCACCAGGTGTAATCCAGACTGTTTTCCCGATTTCCAGGGGTAGGATGCTGCAGATCCAGCAGGTTCTTGTGGAGCTCACAGGAGTATGTCCTGCTCAGTCAGCGGCCATCTTGGATCTACAGAATCCTTGTCTGATGGGCTTTCCTCCAGAGGTCTTTGACAGTTAATAAAAGACTCCAAACAACTCTCATACACATTTTTTGGATATATACTATAACACCATTAAAAATGCTATATAGTTCCAAAACTGTACTTGGACAATCAATATTCGGTGGTCGCAATTCCCACAACTAAATCAACAACAACTATGTGACACAACTCATGAATAATAATAAATTCAATTTTATTAGGGTGCAGAATAAAGTGCAATAGTGCTTTACAACCACGGTAACAGGGTAATTAGGACTGTTACAAAATGATGTGGCAGAGGTCACATGATAAGATATACATCCAGTAATATATGCATCTACTTGTAAAATATATTCCCTTAAGTAAGGTCGCGATCATTCATACAAAAAGGGGGAACACGATATAGTGACATGCTCTCCTACAGTAAAAAAGATGGCTGTAAAGATCTATTGCACTTTATTCTGCACCTTAATAAAATTGAATTTATTATTATTCATGAGTTGTGTCGCATAGTTGTTGTTGATTTACACTTTGACAGTGAGACAGGGGCTCCTGGGCTGTGCTTCCCCCACCTCCATGCTGAAAATACTCCCCGATGGGCGGCATTCTGATTTCTGGACCTCGGGCACCATTCAAAGTACCCACCCATTGCGTCATCGC
This sequence comes from Allobates femoralis, assembly GCA_033576535.1. Lineage (NCBI taxonomy): Eukaryota > Metazoa > Chordata > Amphibia > Anura > Aromobatidae > Allobates > Allobates femoralis. The sequence goes on along the minus strand of JARQOC010002974.1, from coordinate 486 downwards.
TATGACGCGGTCACGTGATGCCGGTCCCGTGTCACTTCCGCCCATCGTATTGCCGGGTGTACTAACAAGCGCACAAATTACCTTCAGAGCATGCGCAGATGGCATGCTGAAGGCGGCCTTGAGCGCTTAGTACACCCACCAATACGATGGGCGGAAGTGACGCGGGGCCGGCATCACGTGACCGCGTCATAGCGATGACGCAATGGGCGGGTACTTTGAATAGTGCCCGAGGTCCAGAAATCAGAATGCCGCCCATCGGGGAGTATTTTCAGCATGGAGGCGTGGGGAGCACAGCCCAGGAGACCCTGCCTCACTGTCAAAGACCCCTGGAGGAACGCCCATCAGACAAGGATTCTGTAAGTTTCTAAATTGCTTTATTGCACTTGTAAATTGCTATATAAGCTCAGACAAGGATGGTTGAGAAAGTTGTTTGAGGCTGCAGGGACAGATATTCATAGGTTAAGAGGGCTAGTTTAGGTGACAGGT
>JARQOC010002973.1:0-20165 GCA_033576535.1 Allobates femoralis | reverse complement strand
AAACTGTTATAAGGATGAGTTTAGTAAGAATCTTGGAAAAATTTTGGGCTTGCTTTTTTTTAAAAGATACTAAAAATTTTCAATTGATATAACAAAAATTTTTCAATATTACGTTGGTTGGGAACTGAGTAAAGTTTTAATATTGTTACTAAAGGCATGAGCTAAGTAAGAATCATGGTGAAATAGCATGCCCTTGCTTTTTTTAAAAAGATATCAAAACTTTTTCCTAATGCTTTGATATCTAGACAAAAAGATTTCCCAATATCTACGGTTGTGTTTGGAACTGAGTAAGTTTTAATATCGTTAACTAAGGGCATGAGTTTAGTAAGTAATATGGTTAATGCTTGGCCTTGCTTTCTTTTAAAAGATACTCAAAAAACGTTTTCCCATTGCATTGTACTCTTAGACAAAAAGATTTCCAATATTACAGTTGTGTTGGAATAAGTCAAAGTTTTAATATTGTTACTAAAGGGCATGAGCTAAGTAAGAATCATGGTAAAAATAGCTTTGCCTTGCTTTTTTTAAAATATACTCAAAAACTTTTTCCTATGCTTTGATACTTAGACAAAAGATTCCAATATCTACGGTTGTGCTGGAATGAGTCAAAGTTTTAATACTGTTTACTAAGGGCATGAGCTCTTAGTAAGAATCATGTATAGATTAATAGCTTGGCTCATGCTTTTTTTAAAATATACTCAAAAACTTTTTCCTAATGCTTGATATCATAGACAAAAAGATTTCCAATATTACGGTTGTGCTGGAACTGAGTCAAAGTTTTAATACTCTGTTACTATATGGGCATGACGTAAGTAAGAATATGTGAAATAGTTGCCTTGCTTTCTTTTAAATTACTCAAAAAACTTTTCCCTAATGCTTTGATACTATAGACAAAAAGATTTCCAATATCTACGTTGTGCTTTGAACTGAGTCAAAGTTTTAATATTTGTTACTAAGGGCATGAGCCTAAGTAAGAATAATGGTTAAAAATCGCTTGTTGTTGCTTTCTTTTAAAAGATACTGAAAAACTTCTTACTATTGCATTTACTCATAGACAACAAAGATTTCCAATATTACAGTTGTGCTTCGAACTGAGTCAAAGTTTTAATATCTCTGTTACTAAAGGCATGAGCTAAGTAAGAATCATGGTAAAAATAGTATGCCTTGCTTTCTTTTAAAAGATACTCAAAAACTTTTTCCTAATGCTTTGATACTCATAGACAAAAAGATTTCCAATATCTACGGTTGTGCTTGGAATGAGTAAAGTTTTAATACCTGTTACAAAGGCTGAGCTAAGTAAAATCAGGGGAAAAATCGCTTGTTTTTGCTTTTTTTTAAAAGATACAAAAACTTTTCCTAATGCATGACTCTAGACAAAAAAAATTTCCAAAAAATCTACCGTGTGTTTGAATAAGTCAAGTTTTAATACTGTTACTAAGGCCCATGAGCCTAAGAAAGAATATGGTAAAATAGCTTGCCTTGCTTTCTTTTAAAGATACTCAAAAATTTTTTCCCTAATGCATTGAACTCTTAGGACAAAAAGTTTTTCCAAAAATCTACGGTTGTCCCTGGAACTGAGTCAAAGTTTTAATTCACTGTTACTAGGGCATGAGCCTTATTAAGAATCTTTGGTTAAGTAGCTTGGCCTTGCTTTTTTTTAAAAATACTCAAAAACTTTTTCCAATGCATTGATATCATAGAAAAAAGATTTCCAATATCTACAGTTGTGTTGGAACTAAGTCAAAGTTTTAATACTTGTACTAATGGCATGACCTAAGTAAGAATCATGGTGAAAATAGCTTCCCTTGTTTTTTTTTAAAAATACTCGAAAATTTTTCCCCCAAAATGTTTTGTTATCATAGAAAAAAAGTTTTTAAATATTGGTTGTCCCGGGAAAACTTTTTTCCAGTTTTAATCCCTTTTAAAAAAAGGGGCATGACCTTTTTTAAGAACATTGGAAAAAATCCTTGGCCTTGTTTTTTTTAAAAAATTTTACAAAAAAACTTTTTTTAATGCTTTGATCCATAACAAAAAGTTTTCCCAATATTACGGTTGTCCCTTTGGGAACGAGTAAATTTTTAAATATTTGTTACAAAAGGCATGACCCTAATAAGAATAAGGGTGAAAAATAGCATGCCCTTGCTTTCTTTTAAAAATATAAACCCCCCTTTTTCCCCTAATGCTTTGAACCCCCAAAGCCCAAAAAGTTTTCCCCATTCTCCGGTTGTGGGGAAATGAGTAAATTTTAAATTTTCCTGTATTAGGGCATGAGTAAGTAAGACCATGGAAAATGCGGGCCCTTGTTTTTTTAAAATATCCCAAAAAAAAATTTTTTTCCCTTAGGGTTTAAACTTAGAAAAAAAATTTTTCCCCAATATCTACGGTTGTGCATTGGAATGAGTCAAGTTTTAATATTGTTACTAAGGCATGAGCCTAAGTAAGATCATGGTAAATGCTGCTTGTTTCTTTTAAAAGATACTAAAAAATTTTTCCTAATGTTTTGATCCATAGACAAAAGATTTAAAATTACGTGTGTTGGAATAGTCAAATTTTTAAATATTGTTATAAGGCATGACTAAAAAAATTGGGTAAAAAGTTCTTGTTTTTTTTAAAAATATCAAAAAATTTTCCTAATGTTTATAATAAAAAACATTCCATATTTCAAGTTGTGCTGGAACATGAGTTTGAAAGTTTTAATATTCTTTTACTAAGTTGCAGAGCCGAACTAAGAAATACATGGTTTGAAATGCATGCCCATTGTTTTTTTGAAACGATATCACAACTTTTTATTAATGCGCATTGATATCGACAAAAGGATTTCAATCTCTAAGTTGTAGCTTTTGAATGAGTAGTTTTAATATTTTTATTAGTAGGGGGATGAGTTAGTAAGCAATAATGGTAAATAGGCTTGTTGTTCGTTCTTTTAAAAGATATGAAAAATTCTTTCTCTATTCGGATTATACTATAGAAAAAGATTTCCATATCTACTGGTTGTTGTTGGAATGAGTCAAAGTTTTTACACTAACTGTGTTTACTAAAGGCTGAGCCTTAAGTTAAGGAATCTGTGTACAAATAGACTGCCCCTTGTAATCTTTTAACAGATAACCAAACAAACTTTTTTCATGCAATTGATACTCTTAGACAAAATGTTTCCAATATTACGGTTGGTGCTGGACCTGAGTCCCGTTTTAATCATGTTATACTGGGTGCGTTAGTCAGAATATTGATTAAGTAAGCTTGCACCTTGTTTCTTTGAAAAAGTATTCAAATATTTTTTTCCCTATTTGCATTTGAGTCCTTTAGAGACACAAATGATTACCAATATATACGCGTTGTGCATGGAAACTAGCTCAAAGTTTTAATATTGATTATGATGATGAACTACACGTACAGAAGATGGTGAATTATCATGCCTGCTTTTTATAAAATTAGACTCAAACAACTTTTTCTAACTGCTTTGACTACTTCTTAGACAAAAGATTTCGCATATTAGTGTTGTGTTGGAATGCGTGAAACGTTTTAATATTCTGTAACTAAGTGCATGAGCTAAGTAAGACTACGGGTAAAATCGATTTGTTCTTGTTTCTTTTAAACAGATACTGACAACATTTTACCTAATGTCTATCTGACTATAGACAACAAAAGATTCCTCATATCGTCATGTTGTGTTTGCAATTGTCGTCAAAGTTTTAATACTGGTGTTACTATGGATGAGCCTAAAGTATGAATCCTGCGTGAAATAGCCATGCATGCTTTTCTTTTAAAAAGTACTTTCAAAACGTTTTTACCTAATGCAATGATACTCTTTAGACAAAAGATGTTCCACTATCACGGTTGTGTGGACACTCGAGTCCAAAGACTTTTATAACTCGTTACTAAGGGATGAGCATTAGTAAGATAATGTTACTTCGCTATGGCCATAGCTTTCTTTTAAAAGTACTCAAAAATTTTTAACCTAATGTTTGATACTTCATAGCAAAAAGATTGTCCATATCTACGGTTGTCGTCTTGCGAACTGAGGTTAAAAGTGTATTTTCTGTTATCATTATGGTGCCATGATCTAAGTAAGAATTATGGTGAATATAGATGCAAGCTTTCTTTTTAAACGAATCTCACAAACTTATTACTAATGATTGTATCTATCAGACAAAAACATTTCAATATTAGAGTTGTGCCTTTGACTGAGTCAATGATTTAATATTTGTTACTAAGGGCTGTGCTAAGTAGACTACTGGAAAAATCGTAGTTGTTGATTTCTTTGAAAAGATACTGACAAAATCTCTTACCTATAGCATTTATATAGACACTAAAGATTCTCAATTCTACAGGTTGGCTTGAGAATGAGGGTGGAAACAAAAAGATATATAAATATTCTTATACTAAGTGCCTCGCTCACCTAAGTAAGAATCATGGTGAAAATAGATGTGCTTTTTTTAAAAGATATCCAAAACTTTTTGCCCTCGTGTCTTGATATCATAGAAGAAAAGATTTTACTTCTCTCCGGTTGTGCCCTGGAGGAATGAGTCCACGTTTTTAATACATGTTAATTTAATAGGGCAATGAGGTCCTTAGTAAGAATTCTGGATTAAGTGCTAGCCTTGCTTTCTTTTACTTATATCTCAAAACTTTTCTAATGCTTTGATTACTATAGACAAAAAAGATTTCCAATTCTAAGTTGTGCTTTGAACTGAGTAAGTTTTCTATTATGTTACTAGGGCTGAGCTAAGTATGACATTAATGGTTAAAAATCGTTGGTTGTTGACGTTCTTTTTAAATGATACTGTCGAATCCAATCTTACCTATTGCATTTACTCATAGTAAAAAAGATTGCTGCCTATCTACAGATGTGCTTCGTATGGTACAAAGTTTTAAATTGTTACTAAAGGCATGAGCGTAAGTAAGAATCATCGTAAAAAAAAACAATAGTTTGTCATGCTATTCTTTTAAAAGATATCAAACATTCATTTCCTACTGCATTTGATATTTTATCCAAAAGATTTCAATATCAACTCGGTTGTGCTGGGAATGAGAGTCAACGTTTTTAAAAACCACTTAAACTTCCATTCATATAAACTACCATCCACATTCAACATATAATTCATAAAAAAACCCATCACACCCCCCTAAAAACCATCCCGTATACACACTCCCCCCACATCAAACCCAAACACCTTATTTCAATTCCCCATCCGACCCCTAAAACCACCAATAACAACCCATTCCAGACCAACTATAAATCATTATCAACAATCCATCAATAACAAACACAAAACACCACCCCCAAAAAAAAAATAATCACCACCACTCCCCCCCCAAACCACCCACAATTAATATCAATTCCATCATTTCACTAAAACCACAACACTAACACCTATCATCTACCTACCCTCACACTTACCCCCTCCTCTAAATAAATTAAAAACCAATCACATCACACACAACAACCACTATCCCCATCACCCACTCCCCCTCCTCAAATCAAAACACTAATATAAATAATATACCCTAAAACCACAGAGAAACCCTTCATATACTACCTAGAACATTATCCCATCAAAATCCATAAAAAAAACCAACTCACACCCCCCCAAAACACAATCAATCACACAACTCCCCTCAAAACCAACTTAATATATTCAATCTACCCCTAAAACCACCTAACACCTTTCCATCTTCATAACCATCCCATAAAACCTACTATTTCAATAAACCAAAACCCCTCACACCCCCCTAAAACCACCATACAATATCTCAACCTCCACACCATAAAACACCAACCCTTATATAATTACACTACTAAAAACAAATATACACCTTCATCTACCTACTCCAATTTACACCTCACTCAGCAAATCAAAAAAACCCCCACAAACAAAAAAACCACCCCAAAAATAACCATAATCACACCCCCCTTCCCCCTCAAACCAACAAACACCTTAACTACTAATTACACTACACCTATAAAACAATAACACATAAACAAATTTATAACAATATAACTCCACAAGTTCAAAATAATCATTAATGTCTACAAAAAAACACACCCCCTATAAACCCACAAGTCAGATACAACTCCACACTATATCACAAACAATTAATATCTTTCCATATATCCCTAATACAACCTAAAATCTTTCATTAAACTACCTCCACTCATTCAACCTTCTCAATTCAATCCATAAAAAAAACCAATAACCAACCATAAAAACCCACCTTCATATCTAAATCTACAACAACCTCTATCCACACATCACCGAATATGCCAAATAATTCTACCAATATAAATACATAAATAAAACCTTCATCTACTACTCCACCATTTAACCCCCACTAAATAATATATCCATAACATAACCCTAACATACACCCATAATACAAATCAAAAAAAACTCCAACACACTCTATAACTAACAACACATATTATCATCTAAATGATACAATAAATAACAATACTTTACTAAAGTCCTTCTACCTAATAATACCATACCCCCCAATAAATACCATCAACTTTACCCGAATCACCAACCAACCAATATTACCACCCTTCCAATACCCTCAAAACTGCCCCCCTCAATCCAAAAAATATCTTAATTCCATTGAACCCAACTTCTACCATAAAAAAACAACATAACAACCCTTTCATCTAAACTACTCAATTCAACTACTCAATCAAATCAAACCAAAACCCATCACACCCCACCCCCTAAAACCCCCCACCATCAATCAACACCACTCCCCCATCAAACCAACACCCTAATATAATTACCAACTCCCTAAACCACCAAATAAACACTCATCCATTCCACCCACCTACATCAACTTTATCACAACAAATCATTCCAATCATACAAACCCAACACCACCAATAAACACATAAATCAACCACACTTCCCCTCAACCACCACACACCTTAATATCAATTACATCTATACTTCTAAAACAAAACATAAAACATTCACCATCTCACACTTCCTAAACCATTACCCCCATTATAAAATCAAATCAAAACCCCTAACATCCCAAAACCCACCTTCAATCTTCACGACCCACCCCTTAACACACAACCATAATATCAATCATCTACCCTAAAAACCACATTTAACACAAATTCACATCTCACCCTACCTACACCATTATCCCCAATAATTATAAAAAAAACCCCTACACCCAAAAAACATCAAATCACCACAACTACCCCCTTCAAACAACACACTAATATCAATTCCATCTACCCCAAAAACCACCTAACACCTTTCTTTAATACCTCCACCCATTATTAAAAACATACTCAATTCAATAATACAAACCCCTCACCACCCCCCCCCCTAAAACCAAACATCATACACCACTCCCCCTCAAACCCCCCCACAACCTAATATCAATTCCACTACCCCTAAAACCCCATATATACACCTTTCATCTACCTACTACATTACCCCATCATCCATAAAACAACCCCCACACACCCCCAAAAAACCATCAATTACAACTCCCCTCAAACCACAACTTAATATCCATTCCATCTAACCCCTAAAACTCCATAAACATTTTCCATCAACTAACTCCACATTCAACCTATCAATTCAATCAAACAAAACCACCACACACCCCCCCCAAAAACCACATCAATCACCACAATCCCCTCAAACCCCACAATTAATAATAAATCAATCTACCTAAAACACTCAAAATAACAACTTTCAGATTCTAACCTACTCCACCATTACCCCCACTAATAATAATAAAAAAACCCCCTACATCCCCCCAAAACCACAATCAAACACACTAACCCCACCTCAAAACCCACAACCCTTAATATCAATTACCCATCTATCCTAAAACCACAACAAAACACATACATCTCCCACCTACTCCACATTATTTCCCAATCTAATCCAATCCAAAAAACCCCCCTTCACCCCCAAAACACCATCCCAATAACACTCCCCCCCTATAACCAATACCCTAATATCCAAATCCATTACATAAAACCACAAACAACCAACTTTCCATCTACATACTCCACAATTACACCCACACCAATAATAATTTAACAAACACATCTACATCTCACAAAACCCACAATCTAACACCAATCCCCACCTCAATACCAACAATTATATCAATTCCCATATAACACATAAAAACACCTATAACACCTCCCATCTACCTACACTCCACATTATACCCACTCATCCAATAAACAAAACCCTAACACCCCCCAAAAAACATCCCAATCACACAACTCCCCCCTCAAACCCCCACAACTTAATATCATTCATCTACATAAAACCACCATAACACAATTTCTCTCCACACTAAACATACCACCAATCAACCTACTAATCAATAAAAAAACCCCTACACCCCCCTAAAACTCAATCAACCACACCTCCCCCCCTAAAAACAAAACCTAATATAATTACCACCTACACCATAAAACACCAATAACAACATCCATATACTACTCCACATTATACCCATAATCAATTAACAAAACCACACACCCCACCAAAAACACATCAAATCAACACACTCCCCCTCAAACCCACAACCTGATATATAATTCCCATCTACCCCCCCCCCTAAAACCAACAACATAAACCTTCATCTCCACACTACCTCCACCATTCAACCTACTCAATTCCATTAAAAAATAAACACTAACACCCCCCCTAAAACCCACCACCAAATAACACACTCCCACTAAACCAAACATCCCTAATATCATCTCAACAACTACCACTAATATCAACCAAAAACTTCCTCTACCTCAACATTACAACCCCCAATCCAATCACCCATCAAACAAACCCCAATAACACCCCCACTTCATCCACCATACAATCAAACTCTCCCCCCCCTCAAACCCAACAACCCTTATATAAATTCCATCAGACCAAAGATAACACAAAATAAAAAATTTCATCTCCACTACTACACCATTACCCCCACTATAATTATAACTAAAACCCTCCTCACACCCCACAATCAACCAACAATTCATATCACACTCCCCAACTCAACCCACACACATAATTTAACTACAACTACCACCTAATAACCAAACACATTAACACCTTCCCATCTTACCTACCCTCAAATTACCCCAAATACATCAATCAAACAAAATACAATAAACACCACCCCTAAAAACCATCAATCACCAAACTACCCCCCCCTCAACCCCCACAAACCTAATGTTCATTTCCTCATCCAGTTAACCAAAATAACATAATTCATACGTACGAACTAACCAGTATCACACACTCCATTTAAATAAAACCCAACCACCCCCCCCAATAACACCATCAAATAACACATCTAAACCATACTAGACTCCATAAACTGATTATCAAGTTCAATGTATTCATAAAACCACTAATAAACTCCTATCCAATCTCCACCTGAAAGAAACTTTATCCACACTTATATCAATCAACAAAACCCACGCAAACCATAACCAACAATAACCCACAAAGCCTATCACATAATATCACCACAACTCAAACCCTAATAATACTTATATTTATCCATTCTACCTTAAAAAAATGATATATACAAGGGCATATCTAATAACTAAAAATTTACAACTATAATCCCCAAGTATCAAATAAACTATATTCAACAAACGTTTACCTAAAGCAAATCTACTCTAATACAAACCCCAAAACAATTCTACAAAAATATCCCAAACTTAATATCCATTCCATCTACCCCCCTAAAAAAACCATAACACCTTTCATCTCAACTACCTCACCCCATCAACCTAATAATTCAATCCAACAAAACCCCTCACACCCCCCTAAAACCTACATCCAATCACACCACCCCCCCCCCTCAAAACACACAACCTAATATCATTCCACCTTTACCCCTAAAACCACAATAACACCATTCATCTCCCTACCTCCACATTATCCCATAATCAATCAACCCAAAACACCTCCACACCCCCCAAAAAACATCAATCACACTCCCCCCCTCAAACCACAACCTAAAATACTAAATCATCTACCTAAAACACAAATAACACTTTTTATCTCACCTACTCCACCATACCCCATAATAAATAATCCTAAAAACCCCTCACATCCCCCCCCAAAACAAATCATCACACTCCCCTCAAACCCCCCCAACAACCTAATATCAACTCCATCTACCATAAAACCCCAATACACCCCTTCATCTCCACCTACCTCCCAATGACCCACTCAGAATAAAAAAACCCAACACCACCCCAAAACACCATAATACCACCCACTCCCCCTCAAACCACAACTTAATATATTCCATATACCCCATAAAACCACCATAACTACCTTTCACTAAACTACCTCCACATTCAACTACTTTAATTAAATAAAACCCTCACACCACCCCTAAAACACCATCAATCACACCACCCAAATCAAACCCACAACCTTAATATCAATTCCCCACCTACCTAAAAATACCACCCATAATCACATTCCATCAACTACCTCACACATTATCCCACTCCATACTAAACAAAACCCACACACCCCCCCCCCCCAAAAACCATCAAATCACACACTACCCCCACCTCAAACCCCACACAACTTAATATCTTTCACATCTACACCCTAAATAACCCATAAACATACCTTTCCCATCACAAATACATCCACAATCTACTAATATTTCAATCAAACAAACCAACACACCCCAAAAAAATACCATAAATCACACACTCCCCCCCTCAAACCAACACACAACCTTATTATCAATTACCATATAAACCTAAAACAACAAATAACAAATGATATCACCAACTAACCTCACATTAATCCCAATCCATCACAAATCAAACCCCTACACCCCCAAATAACCTCCCAAATTAATATAACTCCACACACAACACCCAAAACCCCAAACACCATTAATATAAATACCTTCTACACCCTAGAACAAAACATAAACACCTTTCCATCGCAACTACCTCAACCAATTACACCATTTACTTAATAATAAAAAACCATCAATCAACAACAATACCAAAATCAAACCACATCTCCCCCCTTCAAATCCTAACATCACCCTAATATAATTCCACTATTCCTAAAAAAAAAAAGAAACATCATATCATCTACATACATCCACATTATCCCACTAATCATAAAAAAACCCCCCTCACACCCAACCTAAACCACACTTCTCCATACAATATGCACCCAACCATCAAACCCACAAAACCCTAATATCAAATCCATATACAAATAAAACAAAAACACACTAATTTTCCATATTACTACATCAACCATAACCCCAATTTTTATAATTGAACAATACACCTCAACCATCCCCACTATTACCCTAATTTCTATATACTCCCATCTACACCCATAAACCACAAACAAGTAATATCAATGTCCCACATCTACCCTATACCAACATTTAATACCTCATTCTATTATGAACCTACATGACAACCATGTAGATAGCACACTCATTCCTTTCAATCAAAACAATCATAACACCACACAAATACCCACAAATCAAATCAAACAAATCCCCACTCAAACAACAACGCTTAAATATCATTTCTTCCCACCTACCAAAACCCCAAAAATAACACCTTTCACCCTTCCTCCCTCCAATTACCCCACCCAATAAAAACCACACCCAAAAACAAATAATCACACCCCCCTCAAACCACAACCTTAATATAATTCCCATCTACCCCTAAAAACCACACATAACCACCTTCCCCATATCACTACCTCCACCATTCAACTATAATTCCAATAAAAAAACCCCTCACCACCCAAAACCCACAATCAACACTCCCCCCCTAAAACCCCAAAACCTTATTAAATTCCCCTACCCAAAAAAACCACAAACAACACCTTTCCCCTACTAACATTACCCCAATCAATCAATAAAAAAACCCTCACACCCCCCCAAAACCCCCACTCAATCACACTCCCCCCCCTCAAACCCACAACCTAATTATCAAATCCCATATACCCCCAAAACCACAAATAACCTTTCATCTACCTACCCCCACCACCTTTACCCCACCAAATAATAATAAAAAAAAACCCCCCAAACCCCCCCAAAAAACCCAAACACCCCATCCACCACTCCCCCCTAAACCCCCCAAAACCCTTTAATATAAATTCATTCACCTAAAACAAAATAACATTCCCCATCTAACTACCTTTCCACATTACCCCACTAATAATAAAAAAACCCCTCACACCCAAAAAACACCTAAACACACCCCCTTCCCCCCTCAAACCAATTTAATATACCCATTCCCCTAAAACCCATAAAACCCTTTTCTTTTAAACTACTCCACATTAACCCAATTCCAAAAAAAAAACCCCACACCACCCCCCAAAAAACCATAATCACACCTCCCCCCAAAAACCCCAAAAAACCCCTTAATATATTCCATCTACCTAAACACAAAAAACACTTAAACCTCCCAAACTTAACCCCCCTAATAATAAAAAAAAACCTACACCCCCAAAACCCATCAATAAACCCCCCCCCAAAAACCACACCCCTAAATAAATCCACAAACCCAAAAACCCACAAAATAACCTTCCTCACCTCCCCAAATTTAAACCCCAATAATAAAAAAAACCCTCAACACCCCAAAAAAAATCAAAACACCCCCCCCCTCAACCACAACTAATATAAACATCTACCCAAAAAACAAAATAAACCTTTCTTCCCAAACTCCATCCCTCCAAACTACATAAATAAAAAAACCCCCTCACCCCCAAAAAACCAACCATAAATCAAAAACTCCCCCTCAACCCCAACCATTAATATCATCATCAAACCCAAACAACCAAACCCACTTTTTAAAACTATCCCCTTAACTACTATTTAATAAAAAAACCCCCCCACCCCCCAAAAAACCTCATCTTTCCCCCCCCTCAAACCAAAAACCTAATTAATTTCCACCTACCTAAAACACAAACAACATTAAATCCACCTACCCCCAATTATCCCATAATCAATAAAAAACCCTTCACCCCCCCAAAACATCAATCACCTCCCCCTCAAACCCCACCCCCCTAATAAAAATCCATTACCTAAAAAAAAATAACCCTTTTTACATAACCCCTCCCTCACATTACCAATATAATAAAAAAAAACCCTTTCAAACCCCCAAAAAACACCCCCCCAATCAAACCCCCCCCCAAACCCCCCCCCAAAAAAATTAATAATTAATCTACCCTAAACCACCATAACAAATTTAATCTAACTCCCTCCACATTCCCCTTCTAATTTTAATCAAAAAACCCCTCACACCCCCAAAAAACCATAAAAAACCCCCCACCCCCCCCAAAACCCCAAAACCCCCTAATAAAAATAAATTCCCCCCCCCCTAAAACACAAATAAACTTTCATCTATACCTCCCCCTTTCCCCAACCAAATAATAATAAAAAAAACATCCCCCAAAAAAAAACCCAAAAAAACCCCCCTAAACCACCCCCCCCCAATAATAATTCCCCAAATAACCCAAAACACCCCCCCCTTAAAACCCCAAAACTCCCCCCAATAAATAAATAAAAAAACCCCCAAACCCCCAAAAAACCCCCCACAATCAAAAAACTCCCCCATCAAAACAACAAAATTAATATATTCCATCTACCCTAAAACACAAAAAAAACCTTTCTTTAAAAAATCCCTCAATTTTCAACCCCTTTTTCAATCAATAAACCCCTCACCCCCCACCCCCCTAAAACACAACTTCCCCCCCCTCAAACCCCAAAACATAATATAATTCCACCTCCCAAAAAACCACAAACCACCCCTTTCTAACCCTACCAAATTTAAACCCATCACCCAAAAAAAAAACCCCCAAAACCCCAAAAAACCATAAATTTACCCATTTCCCCAAAAACCCCAAATAATAAAATCCCATCCCCAAAAACCCTTTTTAACCCCCTTACCTCCCTCCCCCCAAATTTTAAACCCCCAACCCTAATAAAAAAAACCCCACCCCCAAAAAAACCCAAAAAAAAAACTCCCCCCAAAAACCCCCCAAACCAAATATTTTCCCTTTCCCCTAAAACCCCAAAAAATTTTTTCACCTAAAACCCAAATTTCCCCCTTTAAAAAAAAAACCCCCCCAAACCCCCCCCAAAAAAACCACCAATCAAAAAATCCCCCCCAAACCAAACCTTAAAAAACCCATTTACCTAAAAAAATTTTAAAAAAATTTTTAAAAAAAACCCCAAAAACCCCAACCCTTAATTCCCAAAAACCCCCAAAAAACCCCCCAAAAACCCCCAATCACACCCCCCCCCAAAACCCCAAACCAAATTTAAATTCCCCCCCCCCAAAACCCCAAAAAAACCCCCTTTAATTCAAAAACCCCCCCAAAAAATTACCCAAAACCAAAAAAAAACCCCCCAACCCCCCCAAAAAAAAAAAAATCCCCCCCCCCTAAAAAAAAAATAAACCCCCCCCACAAAAAACCTTTTTAAAAACCCCAACCTTTATCCCCCCCCCAAAAATTTTTCCCCCTTAACCCCAAAAAAAAACCCCCAAACCCCCCCCAAAAAAAAAAACCCCCAAAAAAAATTTAAAAAACCCCCCCCCCTAAAACCCCCCAACTTAATATTTTCCCCTCTCCCCCAAAAACCCCCCCAAAAACCCCCTTTTCAAAACTACCTCCCATTCAATAAAAAATTAAAAATAAAAAAACCCCCCCACCCCCCCAAAAAAACAAATAAAAAACCCCCCCCCAAAAAACAAAAAATAAAAACCCACTCCCCTAAAAAAAAAAAACCCCTTTTTCCCCTTTAAAACCTACCCCCACTTCCCCCCAAATAAAATAAAAAAACCCCCCAAAACCCCCCCCAAAAAAACCCCAAAATAAAAACCCCCCCTAAAAACCCAAATTAAAAATTTTCCCCCCCCCCCCAAAAAACCCCCCAATAAAATTTTTTTTCCCCCAAAACCCCCCAACCCCCCAATTAAAAAAAAACCCCCCCCCCCAAAAAAAAACAATCAAAAAACCCCCCCCAAAAACCCCAAAAAACCTTAAAAAATTCCCCATTCCCCTAAAACCAAAAAACATTCATTACCTCCTCCAAATTCCTAAAAATTAAAAAAAACCCCCCCCCCCCCCCAAAAACCCACCAAAACACCCCCCCCCTTAAAAAACCCCCCAAATTTTAAAATTTCCCCCTACCTAAACCCCCCAATAAACCCCCCCACCACCCCATTACCCCCCATAAATAAAAAAAACCCCCACCCCCCCCCAAAAAAAAATTAAATAAAAACCCCCCCCCTTAAACCAAAAAATATTTCCCATCTTCCCCAAAAACCCCAAAAAACCCCTTTTTCCCCCACCCCCAATTACCCCATAATAAAAAAAAAAAAACCCTCAACCCCAAAACAATCCCCCAATTTCCCCCCCCCAAAAAAAATAATAAAAACCCCACCCAAAAAAAAAATAAACCCCCCTTTTAATCACCTCCCCAAAAACCCACTACCCAAAAAAAAAACCCCCTCCACCCCCAAAAACCCCAAAATCCAAAATAAAACCCTCCCCCCCAAACCCCACACCCCCAATATAAATTCCCCCAAACCCTAAAAAACAAAAACCCACCTTTCCCCAACCCCCATCAAAACCCAAACTCCTCAAAAAAAACCCTAACCCCCCCCCCCAAAAAAAAATCCCCCAAACTCCCCCCTCAAAACCCCCCCCCTTTTAAATTTTCCCCAAAATTACCATAAAACAAAAAACCCCCATCTTTTTACCTACACCCCAAAATTTCCCCCCATTAAAAACCCAAAAAACCCCCTCAAAACCCCCCAAAAACAATAAAATAAACAATCCCCCACTAAAACCCACAATTAAAAAAATTAAACATTTCCCTAAAAAAAAAAACCCAATTTTTAAAAACCCCCCAAATAACAACCCCAACTTAAAAAAAACCTTAAAACAATAAACAACACCCAATAAAAAAACCCCCCTTCCCCAAACTCCCAAACTTTCCCCCCCCTAAAAACAAAAAATTCCCCAAAATACCCCAATAAACAACCACCTAAATAAAAATTATAAAAAATACCCCCCTATAAAAAACCCCCAAAAAAAACAACCCTCAAATTCCCCCAAAAACCCCCCCCCCCAACCAAAATTAAAAAACTCAAATCTAAAAAAAATAAATTTTTAAAATTTCCAATATCTAACCCCCCAAAATTTTAAAATTTCCCCCCCTTAATTCCCAATCACCCCCTAAAACCCAAAACCCCCCCATCCCCCAAATCCTCAAACCTAAATTTTCCCCTAAAAAACCCCCAAACCCCCCCTTAAATAAAAACCAAAAAAACCAATTAAAACCCCCTTTTCCCCCCAAACCCAAATTACCCCCATAAATCCCAAAAAAAACCCACCCCCCCCCCAAAAAACAAAACCCCCCCCTCCCCCCCTAAAAACCCAAACCTTATACCCCAATTCCCCCAAAAATAAAAAATAACTTTAAAAAAACCTACCCCTCCCTTTAAACACAATAAAAATAAAAAAACCCCAACACCCCCAAAAAAAATAAATCCATATCCCCCTAAAAAAAAACCCTTTTAAAACCCAAAACTAAAAAATCATCTAACCTCCAAAAAAATTCCCCCCCATAATAAAAAAAAAAAACCCCTCACCCCCAAAAAACCCCATAATCCCCCCCCCCCCTCAAAACCCCCAAAAAAATTTATTCCACTACCCCTAAAAACCCCCAAAAAATTTTTAAATCTAAATTTTCCTCCACCATTAAACCCCATATTAAATAAAAAAACCCACACCCCCCCCCCTAAAACCCCAATCACAAATCCCCCTAAAAACCACAACCTAAAAATTCCCAAAAACCCCCCAAAAAAACCCAAAATTCCTTCTCCCACCCCCCATTATCCCCTCACCAAATAAAAAAAACCCCCAAAACCCCCCCCCAAAAAACACCTAAAAAACAACCCTCCCCCCCTAAACCCAAAACACCCTTTTATTTAATACACAAAAATAAACAACCCCAAAATAAACCCCCAAAAACCCAAACCCCAACAAAACCCCAAAACCCCCCAAAAATAAACACCCCCCAAACCCCCCCAAAACCACCAAAAAAAACAACCAATCCCCCAACCTTCCCCAAACCCAAAAAAAAAAATTAATAAAAACCCCAAAAAAAAACCCCCCCCCTTAATAAATACCCCCAAAAACCCCCAAACCCCCCCCCAAAACCCCCCTATAAATTTCCCAAAAAATAAAAATCTCACCTCAACTTTCCCAAAAATTAAAAAACCCCTCCCCCCCTTCCCCTAAAAAAACCCCAAAAACTTCCCATCAAATACCCCCTAAAACCCAAATAAAATAACCCCCCCCCAAAATAAAATTCCAAAAATAAATTCACCAACTTTCCCCAAAAATTAACAAAACCCCCCAAAAAACCAAAACCCCTCAAAAAATTACACCACTACCCTATACACCCAATAATAACCCCCCCATATAAAATTTCCCAAAAAAATAACTTAACATAAATTTCCCCCCAAAAAATCAAAAAAAACCCCCCCCCCTTTAAAAAACCCAAAAAACCCCCAACTTAAAAACTACCTACAACCCCCAATTCATAACCCAAAATCAAAATTCCCACAAAAAAACCTACCAATCAACTCCCCCAAAAACCCCACAAAACCCCCCCTCCTTTCCCTTAAAAACCCAAAAAAACTTAATAATCCCCTTAAAACCCCCCAAAAATAACCTCCCCCTACTAAATTCCCAAAAATAAATCAAAACCTCAACTTCCCCCTAAAAACTACAAAAAACCCCCCCTCCCCCAAAACCCCCCCAAAAAACAACTTACATAACTCCCCTTTACCCCCCCAAATCAACAAACCCTCCCACTAAAATTCCCAAAAAATAACTTTAAAACCCCAAAAATTTCCCCTAAAATTACAAAAAACCCCCCCCCCTTCCTCAAAAACCATCAACAAACTTACTCAATACCTAAAACCCCCAAAAAATAACCCCCCCCCTACTACAATTCCCAAAAAATAACATTACCCCCCTAAATTCCCCCTAAAAAAACAAAAACCCCTCCTCCCTTCTACAACCCCCATAAAACACCTTAAAAACCCCTTAAAACCCCCAAAATCATAACCCCTACTAAATCCCAAAAAATAATTACACCCCCCAATTTACCCCTAAAAATCACCAAAACCCCCCTCCCATTCAAAACCCCAAAAAAACCCAAAATTTCAAAATCCCTACAACCCAAATCAATAACCCCCATACTCACATTCCCCAAAAAATAAAAACCCCAATTTCCCCCCCCCTTTTAAAAAACCCCTCCCTTTTCCCCCTTTAAAAACCAATCAAAACCCCCTTATCCACAAATTTCTCCCCAAACCCCAAAAACCTAACCCCCCCCCATAAACCCCAAAAATCCCCCTCCACCCTAAAAAATTTAAAAAAAACCCCTCCCTCCTAAACAACCCCAAAAAAAACTTCAATAACTCCCCTAAAAACCCCAAAAAACCCCCCTCCCCCCCTCCCAAATCCCCCAAAATAAACATCAACCCAAATCCCCCACAAATTAAAAAAAAAAAACCCCCCCCTTTTCCCCCCCCCCCCTTTTAAAAAACAAAAACCCCAATTACCTAAAATCCACAAAAAAAACCATTCCCCCCATATCACATTAAAAAAACACATCTAAACCCAATTTCCCCCAAAAAATCTAAAAAAAAAACCCCTCCTTTTACAAAAAACCCCTAAACAATTTACATAAATACCCTAAAACCCCCCAACAAAAAATCACCAAACCCCAAAAAATAACATTACCCCCCTAAATTCCCCCCAAAAAAAAAACTACACAAAACCCCTCCCCCCATTATAAAAACACCCCAAAACAAAACCCCTTTTTTAAAAACTACCCTACAAACCCAAATAACTAACCCCCCCATATCACAATTCCCAAAAAAAAAATTCCCCCTCCAATTTTCCCAAAATTAAAAAAAACCCCTCCCCCTTTCCCCCAAAAAACCCCCATAAAACCCATTTAAAAACCATTAAAACCCCCAAATCCCCCCAAAAATCCCCTTACAATTCCAAAAAATAACCCTACACCCCCCAATTTCCCCCAAAAAAATTCCAAACCCCCCCCTCCTTTCCCATTAAAAACTAAAAAAACTTAAATAACTCCCCCCCACAACCCCAAAACTACCCCCCATACCCCACAATTCCCAAAAAATAACTTACCCATCCAATTTTTCCCCAAAAACTAAAAACCCCCCTCCTCCTTTCCCCAAAAAACCACAAAAAAAATTAATAAATACCTTCAACCCCCCAAAAAAACAAACCCCTTCCCCTACTAAATTTCCCAAAAAATAAATTACCTCAATTTCCCCAAAAACTAAAAAAACCCCCCTCCCCCATTAAAAACCCTAAAAAAAATTCCCCCCAACTCCCCCCAAAACTAATTCCCCCCCAAACCCCAAAAAAAAAAACCCCAAACTAAATTCCCTAAAATCTAACAAAAACCCCCCTCTTTAAAAAATAAAAAACTTACCTCAAATACCCTCAAACCCCATCAAAATCTCCCCATACACAATTCCAAAAAATAACTCTACATCCATTCCCTCAAAAAAAACCCCCAAACCCCCCTCCCCCCCCCTTAAAAAAACAAAACTTACTAATACCCCCAAAAACCCCCCCCAAACCCCTACCCTCCATATAAAATTTCAAAAAAAAAACTCTAATAATTCCCTTAAAAATTAATAAACCCCCCCCTTTATAAAACATAAAAATTAACATCAAACCCCCCTCAAACCCCAAAACAAACCCCCCCCAACTAATCCAAAAAATAAATTAACCCCAAACTTTCCCCAAAAAAATCTCCCAAAACCCCCCCTTTTTCCTACAACCACATAAAAATTTTAATCAACCCCCCTTAAACCCAAATCAAAACCCCCCCTATAATTTTCCCAAAAAAAAAACATCAAACCCCTAAATTTCCCCAAAAAATTAAAAAAACCTCCCCCCCTTTTAACAAAAACCATCAAACAATTACCATAAACCCCCTAAAAACCCCAAATCACAAACCCCCCCCATACTAAATTCCCCAAAATAATAACATCAAAACCCTTACTCAAAAAAAACCCAAAACCCCCTCCCTCCCCTTCAAAAAAAACC
>JARQOC010002972.1:0-20173 GCA_033576535.1 Allobates femoralis | reverse complement strand
TTGTAGTTGGTGCAGTTGAATTTAGAGAAAGGTAACTTCTAGGTTTAACCTTGAATTTTCAGTGTCACTATGGTGATCACCTTTTGATCAGGGTCCATTGCAAAGGTAATTCATGCATTCCCACTCTGGAGCAGGTTATGCCGTATTTGCATTTGAAGTATGGAGCTGGGCAATGATAATGGTCATTCATGGCGTAACAACAAATTTCAGAAACATACATTTACTGAACACACAAATTTTGCCATTGAGATCCACTTGAGCCATCATCATGAGGATTTAATATTGTAATCCCACAAATTTTATACGTTAACATAGTTGGAGATTTTCTACAGTATTCCTTTCTGCTTTTGGCAGCAGGTATGGTGTTGCTCTCAGGATAATGTCATATTTCTCATTTTGTCTTTGGTGGTACAGTAAGCAGCTTCAAGTCTGCTATTAGTCAAGTACAACAAACTCTCCACCATAACATAAATGTGGTGGATATAATTGAAGGCACTGAGATATCATCTAATTTTTTCCTCATTTGACAACCAACATTAAAAATACCTGGCGTCAAAACTGAAAAGAACTGGCCAAAACATTACCAAATCCAGTGTTATTTCAGCTGTGAACCACAGTGGTAACATATGCTACTGGAAAAATTTGGAAATGTTTATAATGATGTCGTGATCAAACCTGGGGATCTGAGAGGCATTATCATACATGGTTGGTAAATAAGTAGTGATACAAATTTTATTACTTACATTTTTACTAAACATTTGTCTGATGTAGCATTTGTTTAAACCTGAATGGTAACAAAGATGTCCCATCGATCTGAAATAGGATGTATCTGTTGTTGTTATTCTGCACAAATAATATTCATACCTTCCTTATTTCAGGCAGATCGAACATGGATCAACTGCCAAATAACAACTTGAGGTACAAAGATGTAGACTACTGGGATGAACGATACAAGACGGAGCAGTGCTATGACTGGTTGGGCAGTTTTCTCCAAATTCCAGCATCTTTTGGAAAATCACATCAATAAAGAAGACTCCATTCTGATGCTTGGTTAGTATTTTCTAAGTGCTTCTGTTTTATCCATTTTTTTTCTTTAAAAATGTGATGTGTTGTTTCTTGGCTTTGGCGTGAAACAGCAAATGTCCATAAGGTGCCACTGTTTTAGTCTAATCCTCTTGCTCTCCTGCAGCTATTGTTGTTAGTGGCCACGTGGCTCTGAGAAATGTACCCTGGGAAAAACATTTTCAAGCACGAGTAATATTTGACTGCTGAATGTAGTCAGCCTGTTTGGACATCAGTTGTCAAAGCAGATATGTTGTCTCAGCTAAAATTCTTCAAAGCCTGCATCAACATTTTTTCCATGTTTACTATTTAATAGAGAGGATTTCAATGCACTGTGAAACCCTTTGTTGTTGTTTTTCTAGGCTGCTATGCTTCAAGCAAATTGTAGAGGGCGATAATGTTCCATCTTCTCTCTGGTGTCGACTTTGTTTATGTATGTACAGTGTGTGTTTGTGTGTGTCAGGGGGTTTGTTAAATTTGTGTCACAGAGTGACAGGGGCTTTCTAGTGTGTGCGTGTGGGTGTCAGCATGTTTGGAGGTGAAAGGAAGGGGAGGCAGGAGTTGCTAGTTGGGTGATATTCGCTCCACAAGAAACCAACCTGCCTTTTGCCTGCACAACCACAATATAATGGCACCTTTACTACCTAGAGGTTGCTCCCTTGGAAATTGGGCATCCTGGTGTGTCGTTCGCTGAAAAAAAAAGTAAAACAATGCTGCAAGACAAACATTGAAGACAAACACATATCGAGTGCAGTCTCACTTTTTCAGTGTGTGCGTCATAGGCACACCTACAGCAGAGGCGTGAGTGGGCTCAGCGACTCTGGAGTCTGATATATTAACCGTCCTGCATAACACTGCAGCAAGCAGAGCGCAAACCTCCCCCCACATGCAGATTACAACCCTGCAAAAGACCACTTTTGATATAGCTCAAGAGCACGTATCTCAGAGGTCATCTCTGTTTCTGCTCAGCAGATCACGGAATAGCACATTTCTGTCACCAACACGTGTTACAGTCTCCCTTAAAAAACACACATGCACAGATAGGGAGTTGATATATATCGAGAAACCTACTGTAAATATGTGTGAACCCCCTCATGTGTTGTGCAGATGTGCAGGCCTCTTAAAAGCACTTAAATATTATCACACTTGGCTACTGGCTGATTTTGCTTGTCAGATCTGTAAATCCGGAGAGACTTTGGGCTTGTATAAAATGGCACAATAAATTCTGCTCATAAAGGGGGTGGGGAGGAAAATTTGAGATGCTGTAGTACTGTCAGTGGGTGTGATTGGTGGGCAAATATGCGTTTTTATGCCACAAGCTGCTGCCAGTGATGTAATGACCCCCTCATCTCTCGGCAGTCATGCCTTGCCGTTGATGACGTAATGACTCCGTGCGAGGTATCCTGAGGGTATCTGTGCACCATTACTCGTCACATTTTATCATCGGTGCAGTTGATACAGATGAGGCAAAACCTCCACTGGTGCACTAAGAACACCAACCGACTGTGCCTCTCACTGTGAGCACAGAGCTGCTAAAAAATGTAGCAGTTTGTCATCAAGTGCCTTGTGATCCAGGGAGATACTGAGAGTCACTGAAGCGTTCTCAGAACAAGACACCTGCTAAGACACATAACTAAAATGCTTTATACAGTCTCAAATTTCCCTTTTTTTCTCCATGAACAATTTATTGTTTTAAATACAGCCGTTTCTAGCTTCTTGGGGGCCCTAAGCAAGATGCCGTTCGGGCCCCTACTTCTGACTGTTGAATTAGAGACCTTCCCCTCCACTGCCCTCCCTACACTTGGAGTAACGACAGCAGCACCATCTTGAAGCGCAGACAGATTTCTGAGGGCCCTCTTGCTTATTAATTGCAGCCCTTTTTTGACATGGAGGCAAAGCACATTTGACCAAATCGGCTCTTCAATCAATTCAAATCAATTCCTGCTGCCCACCCCCTTCCAACATGACTGCCACTGCCCTACTTTGTGCGGGTGCTTACTATCCAGCTTTATGTACAGAGGCTTTATGTGCTTAACACTAGCTTACTTCCTCTGATTTACAGAGCCTCGTGCTGTATCTGAGAAGTGTGCCAGCATGTTAATCATGGTAGATGTCATGGTGATTGCGGGTGGGATTTGCAATGTGATGTTATATTTGATTTGGGTGATGATATAGTGGTAAACAGACTTGAACAACAAAGGAGTAGTATTCTTTCCCCCTTGTACAGCGTCACACAACTCAAGAGCAATACACACACTGCCTTAGACATGCTGAAATATCTGCAGAACTACAGCATATAATCGGTATCTTTGTGGGGTGTGTTTTTTTGTGTGTGTGTTGGGAGGGGGGCGTGGGGGGGGCTGAATGAATGCCTGTGAAGGGTGAATAAATAAAAGCAAGAATGAAAAGTTGGAAGGGAGTAGTTTGAGGCACATGGATTCATAACCCTGCACCCATGTTCATCCTCTCGTTTCACTCTCTTTTCTCCTCCCTGCCCTTCCTATTTCCCAACATCTGGATTGGCAGGTTTTCAAGAGAGCCCCCTCACCATGCAGCAGTCTGTAAGTCAGTAAGGGGTAATCCTCCTCCTGTCTATCCTCACCTCACTCTCCCAACACTGCTTTGCTGCTGTTGGGAGTGGTGCTGTGTATGAATGAGCCTTGTAGCCGCAGAGTGTGAATGGAAAATAAGGTGGCAGGGGGTGAGGGGGTGGGGGCTGATAAGGGGTGTGGCTGAATGAAATGCAGCAAAAGCAGGATTGGGGGTGGATGGAGGGGAAAGGAGGGCTGAAATAAACTGAATTTGAAATAATATGAGAGGGTTGTGTGTGTGCGTGTGTGCTTGTGTGTGTGTGCATGTGTGGCTGCTTCCTTGATGAGCCAGTGGGAATCCTCACTACCTGGTGGACAGACACACACACGCACACAGTGCAAGCTAGTGCTCCGTGCTTTGAATAATAACGGGGTTACCCAGGCAACCACACTAGGATGATCGATGGGCCTGGCCTTGATAAACAGGGCACAGAGGAGTCTGTGTGTATGTATCACTGTGTCACAGTGTTTCTGATGTTGCAGTGGATTCTTAGTTCTGACACAATTAGTTGAAATTGTTAGAGATGATCAAGTCTCCTTCCACCTTCAAGATTAGAGTGTGAGAATGTAGCTTCAAACTCATTGAATGCATATGTGTGCGAGCAGTATGCAAAGGATTGGGTGCTTTTTTCACTCAGTGACAGAGAACACCCTCAGGCTTTGTGCCCTTGTGCACAAAAAACACCCTTTATTATTAACTTAAAGTAATAATATATCCACTGGAAGGGGTGGCATGGCTGTTACTCACCTCCATGCAGAGGTAACTCATACAATGAAGCAACTGGCTGCTTGATTTGATTAGATACTTGCTGCATGCAATTGACAAAAATACTTATTAGGCAGGGTAAGGATTGTGAAGCTGTACAAGGTAAAAAGACTTTGAATAAATTATATTCTGGACCTGTCATACCATCATCCGAACTGGCTCATCATCTGAACCTGGTGAGCCAAACCTCTTAATAACTGGCCAGTTTTAAAGTGCCAGCCCACAAGCACAGTATAATAATGGATGAGGAATAAGTGCTTGCAGATGTATTTGAAGTGTCAGCAGGTGTGTAATTTGGGTGGATGCATTTCATAGAGTTGTTAAATTTGTGGGCAAGTACATTATTTTCATTTATGGGTAATCATCTCTTGGAAAGTCATTTTTCATTGTATGCATGTTTGGCAATAAATTGGTAATTTGAATTCACACACCTACCTTTGTCTGCAGCACACACTCCTACATCCCATTACCTTTTCTCCTTCTTGCTCACCTCCCTCTCTTCCCTCCCTGTCCCCCCTCTCGATAGAGGAGGAGTAAGAAGCAAGAGTAGCTGGCGAGAGGTGCATCTGCAGCCAGTCGGCTCTTGAGAGCTGAAGTGTCATCCTGTCTCTTGCTGTGCATCTCTCACAAAGACATTATGTCGACCCCAAAGGATGGTTGTGTGAGTGCTTTTGGAGAAGCACTGCTCTTTTGTTATTACAATCAAGAGGCAAACTTCCATTGCTGTGACAATCATTGTGTGATGCAGCACAAAAGTCACTTCTCAGTGGCCTTTGTGCATTTTTAATTGTAATCTGGGTGACAGTCTGTCTGAAAACATGCACATGTGTAAGAACATGACAGTAAAGTGATCTCACAATTTTCTGTATAGGTGAATGTATAGAAGAACAGGCAGATTTCCTCTCATTATTAGGATAATTAGGCACAAGGGCATAAAATATGACTTGCACTGTCTTGACTTCAAGTTCGTTGTTTATTCACAAGCAGCCATAAGTTTTGAAAGAATTAAAATTCTTCTCTGGCCATACAACTCCAGTTGATTGTAAACTTCACACTGGATTATGTGTCCTGTCGCTTGATTGATTACATACCAGGAACCGGATATATTCATAATTTATACATCATATGCAAACTTGTAAATATCCTGTTATTGTATCTGTAATGTTTCTGTGCTTGATTGTGCTAGAATATTGGCCAGTGGCAGCACAACACTGTGTGTGTGTGTGTGTTTTGTGCATGCCTGCGTGCGTGCATGAGGGTGGGGGCTGTGTTTGCAGCCTGAATGGCGTCATTAACCTATCATCACATAGCTTTGAGCAGGGAAAGCCCTGTCAGCGAGGTAATGGTACTGCCTGTGCGTCATTTATGTCCTAGCACAATCGTTTCTCTGCAGTGACGCACATGCTGCATTCCTGCTGTGGTAAAGCTGACTTATGCACATCAATTACCTGGAGAGAGGTGAGATAATGTGCATGTTTGGGAGTCAGGCTGTGACTTTTGAGTGTCTGCCGATGGTTAACAGTTGGCTGCATAGTCCACTGAATGGACCATCAAATAAAAGCAGCTGTTTCTGGATGACAACTCTCCAGTCTAGCCCTGTAGAGCATTGCGACTGCTGCACGTTTTTACCAAAACCCAATCAAGTTAATTTTTCCGACCAAAGCACAGGCTAATAACGTTAACATTTACTTAATAGTCAAGAAGGAAGAAGCCACTACAAGCCTTCGCACCATTTACTGGTTTTGTCTCTTGCTCATGAGACTTTCTTTTCTGTCTTTTTTGAATGCTTCTCTTTTGTTGGTTCTGCCATAATCTCTGTATGTATCTGACGCCAAAAGCTACCTTGCTAATTCGCTGTCTGATGTAAAGCGAAACATCAATTAGAATGTAGTCAGGCATCCCGGTTAAGGGGATGGAAAATGTGGAATGTGGAGGGATCATTCATCATATTCCCAGTAAAAAAAGGTTTAAGGTTTAATATCATTCAGAGGGTACCTTTTACCATGGACACATCTACCTTTTCCCTATAAACTTTCAAAGGTATGAATTTAAGGGAAAAAGTACTCTAGTACTCTATGGACCATCATTTGGTACAATCTGCTACAAAAATCCAGATATTTCTTCAGTTGGAGTAGTCGAAATTGAACTGAACGGGGAATGCAAGATTGCTCTTTATCTCCTGGTAGCATAAGTAAGCGTATTGATGTTGATGTAAGATCAATTGTAAGCATATTCCAGGTAGGTTTCTAGTCCTTGTTGCACACACACAGAGTGAGTCATTAATGTGGCTCTTGGATGCTCAAGTGGAGCTGAGTCATTGATTGTGTTAATAACGGCACTCCTCCTTCTTTGAAATAAAGTGACGGCACTGACATCTGAAGACACTGGATTTTGTTGTTTTTGGTCTGAACCCATCATAATGTGTATGACAAACACACTAAGCTTTAAAATTATTGTACATTTAAGATGACATCATCTACCCAAACCTTGCATCACCATTTCCCACAGACAAATCCCCCCGCATCATCCTCAGCGTAAAACCATTACTGCGGCTAAGTCATCAAACACACTGATCTTTCTGCTTGTATTTCATGTGTTTGAGTACTGGCTTTGTGTGCGGCAGTCCCAAGCACTATTACATAATGCTGCTTGTGCTGCTGCAGGCATAGAACAACAGACCTGCACTACCACATCTGCATCCTCATGTCAGCCTGCATGTTGGCGGCTCTGTCCTTGCTTATGTCCGCCTCGGTCTCCAAGCCTCCATTGCTAATTTTCTGCCTATTCAGCCAGTTTGAGGCTAGATAATATTTTCCACTTTGCTTTGTTTTCAGACTGTTTGTACAACTTTTTCTTTATGTTGCTCACTTGTGACACAGCATGCATGACAGACATAGTTTGACTTTGATAGTGACATTCTTATTCTTAACAGTATTTTTCTGACACTGTCTCAAAGAAGCACATATAATTGGAGGTGCAAACCTCTTGGCACCTCCTGATTTGACCTTGCAGATAAAACATTAAGGTGTAATTGATTCTGTTTTTGGTTTCTACATGGTTTTGATTAATGTACATTTTTGGTCTTCTTTCAGCTACATGAAAGCAAAATGCTAACTTGTAGGAAATGTAGCGTATCAATCTATCTCTATTTATCCACAGTTTAGCCTTGCCTCAAATAAAACACACTTTGACATACATTTCAGTATAGGCTGGTTTTGATATTTCAAGGATAGTAGGAAAACTGCTATTCTAAATGATCATCTCAATTAACCACGGGACGCACACTTTTGGAAAACTCATCATGTGACTAGCAAATTGTCAAGGGAAGCCAGGGAGAACACTTGTCTGTGCACATGCGTATCTGCAAATTTGTTTAGATTTCCTTTAAAGAGACAACTGTTGTGGATTCAGTGTCTTAATTTGCTAGTCATTATCTGTTGCACAGAAATTCTTCCAGCACATCTATGGCAAACATAATTATTATGATAATAAAAGTTTCCAAGCACTGTAAAAATCTTTTACTTATAACCATGCTGAATAAGCATTCATAACTGAGTTGCAGTGGAACTGAGATTGATCCAAGTGCTCTCCTGCATTATCTGCATATATCGCCGTGGGTTTTGGTGCTTGAAGGAATGGACTGGAAAGAAAATGAGGGTGACGAACTATAGAAAATGGTTAAGAGCTGAAGGAGGTGTGCCTTTGAGAGAGATTGAGTTGATTAGTGGTGGAAGCACCAAATCGTTTGAAAGCCACCTATCAACGTTTCATTGCTGCACATGACTAACTTTGACTGGCCTGAGCCTCCCCGATTCTTGAATGAGCGGTTGTTGCGATTGTTACTTAAATAAGTTGTGCTACATGTTACGTAACATTCTGTGAGCTTATTTGATTGTTCGATTAAAAAGCTCAAAGAAATGAACATTAAATTAGAGGGAAGTACTGATTGTGCAATCATAGGCTGATACAGATGTAATCAAAAAATTTGACTTTTTCAACAGCAAAGGTGGATATATTTATCTATATTATATATTTACACAGGATATCATCCTTTCATTACCACTTAAAGAATATACCAAACAGACTGGCCACAGACAGAAGTTAGTAACCAAAGCTACAAGTATTGACGTTCTGCTGTTGTATTGGAACATGCAGTTGAAGGGGACATGGAACAGCGCCCACAGGGCCAAACCACTTGTTGGTTGTCAAACACAGTCAATTTTCTACTTTATCTGACATTTTATGGTTCTTTTGTTTCCGTTTTTCAGTTGTGTCATGGTCCACTCAAGATGAGATCATTATATTTTAGCAGCATAGCATTTCAGAGTGGCTGGTGAAAAGGTATTTTGAACAGAGGTTTCAGGTCCAGTGATGCTTGAATAACTATTCATCAGAGCATGACAAACAATTAACTGTAGATACAATCAAAGCAGATGGTCTTGCCATTAATTGTAATGCTCTGCTCATGTAACCTGAGAACAAGGCTATGGAATGCCATCTTGCTATCTTTAAAACACACAAATGTAGGAAAGGTTTTGGTCAGTCAATTGAGACAGATGGCATCAAACAAATGAAGCTTTTTCTTCTGGTCAGTTAGCTGATAGAACTCTCTCCATCAAGACAATTGCTCACATTCTTGCAGTATTAAATCATGTTGGAGTAGGTGAGTGCGCTCAGAGACAAACTCAAATCACCATTGCAGAATCGAATCCTCTCCCTGTTGCCATGGCTACCTGCTTCCATCACATTATTATTCAGAAAATATATTGTTGTGCACTGATTTTAGTGTTAGCAGGACTTAAAAGATCACTGACAGGGTACTGTTTCACTCCAGCATGGGCCTTTTTAGAGTCCCAAAATAAGAATTATGCCTATAAAATTTGCTAGTGCATCCAACACTAGCATTTGGTTGCTAATCATAGGTGTATAGCCAGTTATTATTCAGTTATTTTTAGCAATGGTCAATATGGAGCAAATTTGTTCTAGGCCCTTAGACTCCAGCACGTTTTTAACAGACTTGAGGCCCCAAAACTTCCTCAGAGTGGCTGATTTACTTCTTAAAACTGATTCCATACAGTGAAGTAGATGAAATAAAGTAGAATAAAGTGCAGTACACACCATGCATATAATCTGTATTTGATATCAATGTTGTGTGGGCTTGGTTTAAAACTTGCTCTTGGGCATTTAGATGGTTTCTACTTCTGCTATCACATATAGGAGAAGCCTTGCCAGATGCATTCTCATGTCTCAGTGACATGTAGAAAGGCTCTTA
This sequence comes from Allobates femoralis, assembly GCA_033576535.1. Classification (NCBI taxonomy): domain Eukaryota; kingdom Metazoa; phylum Chordata; class Amphibia; order Anura; family Aromobatidae; genus Allobates; species Allobates femoralis. Next base: position 10,482 of record JARQOC010002972.1, on the reverse strand, counting down.
ACTGTATAGAAAATCTTGCTGTTAAGTGAAATGCAGTTTCTGCAACATTTTTGTCATGATTTCTCAGTTGTGCAAATCGTCTACCCACCTGGCTTCATGAAGAGGAAGGGTAAAGAGGAAAAATACAGGTTGAAAATAAAAATTATTGGGAGAAAAGCTGCAGCTTTTCACAAATCCCTCGATTTGGAATCTTTCCAGACCTTGTGTTGCCATGCAGTTTAATCCAACGCACGCACATGCACATAGCCCTTGCAACAGAGACAAAGAATATATAAACTTAAATTCTGTCATCCATCACTCAAAAACTCAAACCAGATGAGCATACTGTCACAAACTCCTGGGTCCATATTTGTTTCAGCTTATGAGGTAGACACAGGCCTTGTGACAAGAAATAGCTCTCCACGGAAAGCACCCAGGTCCCATTTGACATGTGTGACGTGTGTTATGGTTGGAAATGAAATATAAATGCTGTTGCTGTCATCAGATGCTGTGAGGCTACATGAAAGTTGAAGAGCGCTCACTCCATGATTATTTGATGAGCAGTTTTCCTCTTTTTATTTATCATGTCCAGAGTTACATTTTAAATATTATTTTTATATATTATATATATAACCTATCATATATTATGCAACATTATTATATTATATTATATATATACAACAAAATCCAGTATCCAGTATATATATTAATATATATATATATATATATATATATATTTTTTAATATTTATTTTATATTTACACTGACACATCTATCCCATCATCCTCCCTTTTATAACCCCCTCCCCCATACATTTTATTTGCACAGTTGAATTACCATAAAAACTCATTGGAATTCTTTTGTTTTTTTATCATTTGTTCTCATTTGGGACTGTGCTATACACCTCACATGCCAATTGCTCTCACATCTCACATCTCTGTTCCATTATTCCTACTGTGCAGACACCATGATTTGCATTTTGTTAAAGTGTTTATGTTCATTTACACATATATGTATTTTTTATTATTGATCTCTGGCACACACCTCTGGTTGCATAATATACATTAGGGGGCATGAACGAGAGTAAAGGTGGATGTAAGAAGAAGATGGCCCATCACTCCTCTGAGACGATTGATGGTTTTCTCTCTGAACAGTAGTTCTTAACATGACTCAATCTCTGACTTTTTTTAAAGCAAAAATTCATTTTCAATAACATGCATATAAGTGATCCAATTTCCTCTTGTGGTAGTTCAGATCAATATTTTTTCTCTCTGAAGCGATGAAGTTGTTTGTGTAAGTTAGCTGCCCCTGTTGCATGTCAGCTTGTTTTCATCTTCAGGAGCAGACATCTGGGCTGCCTGGCCTCTCCCCACTCGCTGCCTCTCTCTCTGCCTCACCCCTCCTCCCCCATCATCTCATCTCTGTCATGATTAGACTTTGCCTTGTTGACCTGTGATTATGTAACTACTTTTTGGCAGCAGACTTTACCCTCACCAAGCATTATATTCCGCATCTTTCTTTCTGAGAACTGCCCCCTCCAGTCTCTGCCACCCACTCTGGCCATTTTTAAAGGTCTTAATCTTGTTCCTAAGACATTTCTCAGCAGCCTCTGATTGAGATTTGAATGGTTGGATAGAATTCTCTTGGGAATTTTCTGAGATGAGTTGATGCTCCAGATATGGCAGTAAGACTGAAAAAGCATTATGAGAAGTTATGTGAATGTTGCTCCTCTATGACAAAAATATGGCTAATAGCATCAAGCAGCATCCAACTTGAGCCACCAAAGATCTGTTTTAACAGCTGTTTTCCTTGATTAGGAAAAAGAATTAAGCCTAGTAGTTTGGATTAAGAATGTAGAAACGCATTTCCTACAGAGCAAGCAAAAAAACTGCTGAGCAAAACTGAGCAAAGAACACTCCGTGCTGAGACAGTTCATCAAAATAAATACATTTTCATTTCAAAAAGTATCTTCACTACTCAACTGTTGTAGAGCCTTAGGAAATGTCAAAGGCCACATTTAAATCTATGGAGATGGTGGTGCCACACACCCACCACAGCATTCAGATTGGGTCTCATAACTGAGAACTCCACCTCTTTGATGCTAACTAAGGCTGGATTTACACTACATGTCAAATCGCATTGTTAGTTCAGATTCAGACAGCCTCCATAGAGGAGAGATCAATGGAGGATGCACACATGTATACGCATGCAGGCACACATGCAGGCACGCACGCATGCATGCACGCACACACGCACACACATACACACATGCATGCATACATACATACATATACTTTACATATATACAATGTATAATATATACATAATGAATTGGATATGATACAGATACCAGCAAGTTACTCTCTAAGCAGCCATGTCAGATATTTGTGAGTCACGCGTTAGTTGAGAATGTGACAATGTCGCATCATAAGTGTCGCTGATTTAACACTTTTGTCACTAGATTAAGCAACTTTTCAGATCTCCCTAGCAGTTTTATAAAGACTATCAAAAATACCAGAAACAGCAAGTGCTTTGTTGACAATCGCCATAAACAAAGGAAACAAAAGGCACGTATTGTGATATTACAAATTAATCGAAGGTTGTTGAAGTACAGTTGCAGGATAATCATGAAGAGGTGTGCCTCATCATAGTTCTGGCGTATGTCACATGTGACATGACATGTGACGAGTTGGAGACTACTATAGAGACTTTTCTCTATATAAGAGAAAATCTGGCGACTATAGAATGTAATTTTGGATTTTGTAGAGCTTTTACAAAGCAGTGTGTGTGTTAATTTTTTAAAGACATTTTGTCACAGATTTGAAACTCCAGCTCCTTCTCTGCTGACACATCGTGCTGAGTTATTATTTAGCCGTGAAACTGGTCATTGTGTCTCTTAACACAATGTCATGAGTAACAGTTTGACTGCAGATATGGAACTGCTGTTACTGCTTTTCAGCTGCAGCAACATGCAGATTTGAATAACAGTAAGGGGCAACAGATTCAAGATGACTTTGATTTTATATGGTGCCAAATCAATACTTTTAAAATGGTGCTAGTACTAAAATAGTTGAAATGCTTGAATTAGAACTAAAAATGCTTCTATGACAATTCATTTGGAACTAACTGTCAGTTAGTCAGAGTTAGCCAGAGAGAACCAAACCAGTTGATCAGTAGAGTTCTTCTGTACCCAGCTGCAGCACTGGGAATTTCCTCTATGTAGCAGACTGTCAGAACGATGTATTATTTTGAGGTGGAACCATCTTTGGCAGTGAAAACACACACCGCAGTGTCTCGCATGTCTGCATCTCTGTTCACAATATTGCGCTTGTATGACAAACTGGAGCAGAGCAGAAAAACTATCTAATGCTGGAGATATTATGCTTGGGAAGGGGAGGTGGGGACTTAAGTAGTGCAACCAGCGCCACTTCAGATTGACCTGTCCTTTTTTGTAGTGAAGTGAGGCACCAGAAATATCAGTGCCTAACACTTACAGACACAGTCCTGGTGGTGTTTTCTTAGTCGCAATGCTACAATTAATTGAAAACCAATCTCTATTAGGTTCATGTTTACACACCCAACCCCCCTTTGCTCTCATCGGGTATGCAGTTGTAGTCAACGCTGCAGCAGAGATGCTTAATAGAGAAGGGGACAGATAAGCTGGGGTTAAGAGGAAGACTGAATATGTCATTGTAGTGACTCACTTCCAGCATCTCCTCTTTAACTTTACACACACCAGCTGCACACTCTTCGTCTTAGGTTGCTGTTCTTTCGATTCACTTTTGCTTTGAACAAATTTGTCGTCATTCATAGCTGTACACATTCCCCAATCACTGCCAAATTTAATGTCAGATTTAATGTCAAAGAGTTGTACAGAGTTTAACTCCCACATCCATGACACTCCACAGGTTTGACTCAGAACATCACAGCTTTCTTCGCTCGTCCCCTGACTATGCAAGCACTCTCACTTAACTGCAGCAAGAGGTCACACATAAGTCTTCTTTCCTGAAAGGTACTACATTACTTCTGTGTCACATGTCTGATTCTCCTAATGCTCTCCTATACTCCTCCACTTCTTGGCTTCTCTCAGGGAACAACCAGTTCCTGCCAAACAGGAAGAGGTATGATTCAGTGTGAATAAAGTATAAAGTGTGTGTGTTTGTCCTGTCGAGGAACATCTCCACTTCTCAGTCATGGGTGTGACCTTCCAACTCCCCCCTCCTCCTTTCATCCCTGTCCTTACGTTAATCCTGAATGTCCTGAAGGATGTTAAGATCAGAGTGCATGAGAAAGAATAGCAAAACTATCACACGAGCAGCTGGAATGACTCAAAAACCTTGTGTCTCAGATGAAGAGGTGCTAAGACATATTGCATGTAGCAGACCAGAGGAGGGGATAAAGCATGCTGCATTAATCACCATCTTCATCCACCAGCCTGTCTCAGAGGCTGACTCACTCATCATTAGCAACTCTGCTGCTGTCAGCTGCTCTCAAATGGAAATGAACATGAACTGCAACCAAAGTATCTTTTTGTGGGGTTTTGAACCAGAACAGTACAACTCTATGCCACTTCAGACTGTATATGTTGTGTTGTTGTGATGCACCCTTCCAGACTTAAGCAGGTAGTAGGTTTTTAGTTTGCTGGCACAAGTGTTAATGGGATATAAATCGATGACATTTAATGACTTAGTTTATATACTACCATTTTGTAAGTGGCTAACAAGCCCATGAGTGTCAGTTGCAGGCCAAGCATGATGCAGGCCCCGGCCAGTTAAGTCATCAGGTCTAATTGCTGGTTTGATTGCCCAGCCTGGAAAGTTCATGTCAAAGTGTCCTTGGGCAAGATACTGAACCCCTAACTGTCCTGATATGTAGGTTGGCACCCTGCCTGACAGCCTCACCATCGGTTTGTATATGAGTGATATCAGTATACACTACTGTATTCAACGGGTTTCTCGTGAATCTTGATTCTTGACCATTCAGACACGTTTGTTCTAACATCTGTGCGCTACGAGTGCTGTTGATGTAACAAGTGCTGTTACTGATACTGCAGGAGTATTTCAGATCCCAGTGTGATCAAGCTTTTTGTAAGGGTTGTTTTTTGTATCTCTTGTGATTCAGACTTTTAGTTCAAGCTGTGGCGCAGTTGATACTGCAGAGGGACACATGCTATTTCCACCTGCAGGGATCAATATGCTTGGTCAGCCATAATGCTCCACATGGGAGCCAATCCTCATCTGTAAAATCTGATCCCTACTACATAATCAGACCAAGGTCAGAAATAGAGCCATTTACATGTAGTTGCAGGCACCTTCAACTACATTGCATGCAGACCAGAGGGGAAACTAGTCAGCCACCCAGTTTTTTGTTGTTGTGTGTGTTTATGTGTATGCATGCACGTTTGGGGAATATTTTTAAAAACTTGACAATACGTGTTTTTAGCCACCTCATTTTGTCACAGACGTGGTCTTGGTAGGTGGCTAATTAAAAATGCCAACACTGCTGTTATCTCCTCACTCTCCTCTACACATAATGGTTTGTGGTCTTGTTCACAGCATGTGTCAGACTGTCCAGCAACACCACTATTGCAGGGACACTGATTCTGTGCTTTGGCCTCATTTAGGTCTTAACCGCAAACAAATGTTAAAGAAAAGACCCTCAGAGAGGTTTCTCGGAGGATGCTGTTTTGGTCACTGTAGAATCAGAGAGGATGTTCTTTCTGCTTGTGAGTGCACCTATTGTGTTGTTCCCGACGCTCGTATATTGTTGCAGTGTGCTGTTCTTTTGCAGAGGCAGTCCACACAGAAAGACTGCAGCACACAGTTACAGGGATGATGTGACAATAATGTCTCTCTCTACAGCCTCATACATGGAATAGCGAAAATGGCTCAGGTTTGCACACTGTCATGCTGAATCATGATCCTTTTCTGTGCTGCTGCTGCTGCTGCTGCTACACTGATTAAATCACTGCCGGTCAAAGTGGACCAACAGCTCTAACACACACAGGCACGTACTTCTGTGCTGGAATAACTGGATGGAAAAATAATTATTTGTCTATCTGCAACTCTGACTGACACAGATGTTAATGCAGCCATGAATGCAAACAGCCTTCTTCAACAGATACTGTAACTCATGTCAGTAGCATTCTGAACCGAACTGTGGCCATTTTTTCTTAAGGTTAAGACAGGACCCACTGGTTATCATACCTGGTAGAAGCTGGCATTGAGTTTGACGTCATTGGTGAAACCCCCTGGTCTATTTTTGTAATTTGAAGCCAGTGATGCAAGCACGATGCCTGTGAACAGGTGTGTCACACAGTTACGTTGGTGATGTGTTTGAGGAAGTCAGCCGAATGTACACAGAAACTCAAAAAGAAAAGATCAGCAGTTGCTTCTATATGGTCTGAGGTTGCAAGTTTTTATTTCCTGCTTGACAATATTTGATGCTGAAAGTCTCCCAATGATAAATTTAAGAAATGGGATGTGAAATGTATTTATTTATTTATTTACATAAAGCTACAGTATATTGTGCATTATCTGGGAAATAGATTTCATGACAGGAAAAACAAATGGAATATATTCCTATTCTGCTACAACTGAAACCATTAAAATACCATGGCAGGAGTATTTATAGAGTTCATAGTGTTCTGATGAGACAGATTATTTGAATTTTAATAATTAATTTGGAATTCATCTCTTTCAGCTATAAATGACTGTTAATCACAAATCAGTTAGCTTCTTCTGATTGCCCTTAAAGGGAAAGTGCCGTGTTTTGGGTTATGACATTAATTGTAGCATGTAAAAAGTTACTATATTCACCCATAATGATTTCGTGATATGATGATTTTCCGGGTGATAATTTAGATCCAAATCATGAAGCATAAATCCACAAAACGGAGTCAATGGGGCATGGAGACCGTCTCAAACGCTGCAGTTTCTGCCGCCAGAATCGCCAAAATTCCAACATGTCCACTCGCAGAGATCCTCCTCGACAGTCCTGGGTCATTTTTTTGCTCCTGTCGGATCATCTGAGGCTGTTACGAAGCTCTTTATATGACTATTGCAATGACATATCTGACCATATTGCCTGGCGGAGCTACTGAGTTGCGTTGCCTGCCGTGCACTACATACACACCAACTGAGACAGTGTGCGTGCCCCACCAAGTAAGTTAGACTCCTGAAATCGGCCTGTTGCTGGCCCAGGGCAGATATGTGATCGGATCCCGATCCTGGATATGCACAGATACAGCCTTTTTTTTTGCAGTGTGCTTTGTTCAAATCACACAGTTTTTTGTCATTTGTCATGTTTTATGCTGTGGTCTGCTGGGGTAATAAAGTCAATAACAAAAATATAGGAAGCTGGACAAGCTGGTAAAGAGGGCTGGTTCAGTGCTGGGGCTGAGACTGGACCCCAGGTGTGTGAGGTGTATGACCAGCAAGGTGCAGCCAACAACAACAACTCTGGACACCCCCGCATGCAAACTCTAGCGATCAAAGAAGTTAACGAAACAAAAACCAGCTCCTCTCCCTCCACTGTAGAGCGGTGAGTGTTTCAGAGAGTGGTTCAGGAAATTCTTCATCACTGCAGGTATCAGAACTCTGACTGCTAGATGTAATGGTGTTGCATGGCACTTTTTTTTTATAATAATTTATATATAGAGTAGTGTTTTTTAAGTACTTATCGCTTTTATGTATTATCAGTTTTTTAATGATCTGACTGTGTCATTTTATGAGGCATCTGAATTTGAAACTGAATTTGAATCTGACCTTCAATTGGGATACTCAACCTGGACTACATTAACAATCACTTGTGATGACACAACAACATGCATTGCTTTACCTCACATATTCGTTAGGTAGGTCAAGAAGATTGAGCAATTTAGTAATTTTTCTTGCAACTTGGCCCAAGACAAAAGGTGTGTCCAATCCTCCATGTCATTGTTTATGTCTGACAAATTTCCAACTGGGAAATCCCATCTTTTTTGCATTTTCAACTTGGAAATCCAATTAATATTGACAAATGGAAATGCCTGTCCAGTGATAATATATTAGTTTCATACAGTTAACTTGGGAGTTGGTTACGTTTCCTTGACTCATTTACAACTTCTCATAGAGGTACTATGAAATGTGCAATATGTTGAAGCAAATACAAAAGCCACAGATTTTGGTGTCAATCTCTGTGTATGTCATTTTATCAGATCTTTTTGTTATTATGTGAAAAATGTCATGTTAAAAATCTGTACTTCTCTGCTTGTGTTCAAGGAGCTGTCAGCAGCTATCATAATGTTTCTGATTATGTTCGGGACAATTTTGTTGCCTTATCAACAAAAACAAGCAAAACAAATTAAGGGATTTTCTCATCAAAAATTTGCATTCATTCCAGGCTGTGAGCATTGCTAGCTATATTAAAATATTTAAAACACCCGTTGACAAAAATCCTATATACAGGTTGAAATTTGATAATAAAAAAAAAAAACAAACAACCTGGATAATTTCTGGGAGAGAGGGCTGCGTTACTTTTTTCTCTTCACTGTTTCACAAAGGCTGCCAGGATGAGATGATAAGTGTTCGTTAAGAGCCATGTGGGATGTTGATGGACGTCAAGTGGGGTTTGTGTATGGAAAAACTGGAAAGGAGGAAAAGGTTTGGACACAATAGCTACGAGATGTGTTGGCAAAGTGGTCCATTGCGATAGCACTTACTATTTTCACTGTGCCATTAAGTTTTAAAGTGATATAATTTACTTGTTGTTTGGAATTATAACCATTCACAATATCATCCTCCACTCACAACTTGACATGCGTATGCATGTATTCCTCCAGTACTTCTTCATTATACATTGGGTTCTGTACACAACATTGCTATTTTTTTCATGTCATTTTCTCCATTAGCGCAAGGAACCGCATTGTTGCATCTTCAGCATTCAAGTGTTTCCCTTTGAGGGTTAAGGGTAAGGATCAAGGCTTGACATGCATGATTGTCTGAAATCAGGCTGAGAAGGTAAAATATATAGTGTTATCAAGAGGGTGGTGGAAGGCTTTCAATGACTGTTGGTTCTGGACGAAAAGCGAGAAACAGTCATCCTTTCACATTGCCATTGCCACAGTTCCTGTTGCCTGTTGTATTTTTTAGCCGAGTTTCAGGCTCTGTGCCACAACAAGAGAGGCAGATATATATGTACGTTGGAGGCTGTCGAAAATCCAAATTTCTCTATTACACACATTCACACACCCACTTTAGATGGGTGACAGTTCCCTGACTTGAAGAGCTCAAGTCATGGCGAGACAGAGATATGACATATGAGTACCTTTTAGGCAGAAAAATTAGTTTAAACAAACAATGGGCCAACTTTTACTAGAGCCCCACTTAATTATGAATTTGTTAATTAATTCATATACATGGTTTATAACCGAGGTTTGCTGTGTGAGAGGAGGGAAGAGGGGACTTGCATAGTAAAGTTGCTTGAAAAGCCACACTTTTGAAAGATTTTTATTTACTCTAAGATTTATGATTTTTCCACTAGAAAATGAAGCTGGTTTATTCACATCCTCTTGTTTAAACCGCTTAGAACAACTCTGTGTCAGTGTTAGTTTAACTGTTAAGTTGGGTTTCATCACGTACATCGTCAACTCTCTCATATACAATGGAAAACACCCACCACAAATGCCTGAGAGAAAGTGTAAGGTGGGATCACTTGATAGTTTTGAATGTTTGCATGTGTGTTTTAGAATGTACATAATCATTAAACTGCCTACCATATATACAGCAAACAGATAATAGTTATTAATCAGATTACACTGTGCTATACCGCTGAGGATAACAGGATGTAATTAGTTTAAACAGTTGTTAATTTTGTATGTTAATTTTGTATGCATCATTATCATGATGCATAACACAAACGCATGCGCGCAAGATTAATGTGATTTTTCAGGATCAATCACTCTTTACACTAAAAGCAGCATCAACATTTGTGGAAAATCCTCTGTATGGAAGGAAACCCCCTATTCTTTTTCTGAACTTATAGTTAGATTTTTTTGTTATACAGGTTTACAGTTATTTAGCACTTTGGGTTGCGTGCAGCTCCTTGGGTTCTTTTCATTTGTTGACATTTGCAGTAGTCAGAGCTGAACTTTAGTGAGGTGTCACCTCGGCATCATGTTTACCTCAGGCTTGCCCACGGAGTCAGCAGGAGGGGTGAGAGAGGTGGAGGAGGGTGAGTGGGGTGGCGAGTGTTGTTGCTAGAACATCACATTTTGTCAGAGCCCACACCCCCCACCCTGCACCATCCCACCCTTTATGTGTCTCATCCATCATGGGATGGGCATAAATACCCGCATGCCACTGACATCATGGAGTTTCCACTGCTGTGGCTTTGATATTTTACACCGGACTGCTCCTGCACAGGGGTTCCCCACCCACCACCCCTCCTGACCATAGATGGACTCTGGAGGGTTGTAGATTGCAAGTGCCTCTCTCTCTCTCAAGTGGAGATAGAAAGATAGAG
>JARQOC010002971.1:0-20198 GCA_033576535.1 Allobates femoralis | reverse complement strand
AATACCAGTGATTTTTAAGCCCAAAATTTTTTAAATTTGTGGGTCAATTTTAAAACCCTTTTGCTTTTTTCCCAATTGGCTTTTTAAATTTCAAAACCCATAAACATTAACATAAAAAAAACACTTTGAAATGGATACTCTGTTTCTCGTGACATTTTTAATTTTTATGCGTTTATTTTTTTGTATTAAATTACTGAAAAAAATTTTTTGGGTTTGATATACTAATTTTTAGGGGGGATGCCCCTGTATTTTTTCAGGGGATTTTTGTGACTGTAGTTTTGCTAGAGACATACATTTGGGAAAATTCAAAGTGATGCAGCCTGAGGCGGGGGGTTCCTTTTGCGTTTTTTGGCATCCCCTTCAGGGCATGGGATGCAATTTTACTTATTAATGGGGTTGGGAACTGTAGCCCAACCCCAAACCCTGTTTTTTGCGCGGGTTGCGAGTATGAGCGCAGCGCCCATCAGGGGGGGAAAGCCGCAGACCCGCATCCCTCTAAAAAAAAAAAAAAAACCCTCCCCTCTCCCCGACCCCGCGTTTTTCTCCCCCCTTTTCCCCCGCCGCTTTCCCGGTTCCGCTGGGGTTTCCCGGTGGCTGTGGGCCCCCGGTGCCTCCAGTGATTTCTATCTATGAGACTAAAGGGAAAGGGTGGTGATGTCAGAGCACGTAAACCCAGCTTACTCCAGGAAATCGCGGGTCACGTGACTTGACTTTTCCCCAAGGCCCTTCAGTTAGTAGAAAAGAAGATCACTCCGGGAAAAGGGACCCTTTGCACGCCCCGGGACCCTTTAGGGGGGGAACCGGCAGAAGACGGCGCAACACGGCAGAACACGGCGGGGGCTCGGGGTCAGGTGAGCATAATCTTTTTTTTTTTTTTTTTAACCCCTGCCTTGCACGAGCGCACCACAGACACCTGTATACTCCACCACCACACACGCCTCTACACTCTGCCACCACCACACACGCCTGTATACTCCACCACCACACACGCCTGTATACTCTGCCACCACACACGCCTGTACACTCTGCCACCACACACGCCTCTACACTCTGCCGCCACCACCACACACGCCTGTACACTCTGCCGCCACCACCACACACGCCTGTACACTCTGCCGCCACCACACACGCCTGTACACTCTGCCGCCACCACACACGCCTGTACACTCCACCACACACGCCTGTACACTCTGCCGCCACCACCACACACGCCTGTACACTCTGCCGCCACCACACACGCCTCTACACTCTGCCACCACCACACACGCCTGTACACTCTGCCGCCACCACACACGCCTGTACACTCTGCCGCCACCACCACACACGCCTGTACACTCTGCCGCCACCACACACGCCTGTACACTCTGCCGCCACCACACACGCCTGTACACTCCACCACACACGCCTGTACACTCTGCCGCCACCACCACACACGCCTGTACACTCTGCCACCACCACACACGCCTCTACACTCTGCCGCCACCACACACGCCTCTACACTCTGCCGCCACCACACACGCCTGTACACTCTGCCGCCACCACACACGCCTGTACACTCTGCCACCACCACACACGCCTCTACACTCTGCCGCCACCACACACGCCTGTACACTCTGCCACCACCACACACGCCTGTACACTCTGCCGCCCACACACACGCCTGTACACTCTGCCGCCACCACCACACACGCCTGTACACTCTGCCGCCACCACACACGCCTGTACACTCTGCCGCCACCACACACGCCTGTACACTCCACCACACACGCCTGTACACTCTGCCGCCACCACCACACACGCCTGTACACTCTGCCGCCACCACACACGCCTCTACACTCTGCCACCACCACACACGCCTGTACACTCTGCCGCCACCACACACGCCTCTACACTCTGCCGCCACCACACACGCCTCTACACTCTGCCGCCACCACACACGCCTGTACACTCTGCCGCCACCACACACGCCTGTACACTCTGCCGCCACCACACACGCCTGTACACTCTGCCACCACCACACACGCCTCTACACTCTGCCGCCACCACACACGCCTCTACACTCTGCCACCACCACACACGCCTGTACACTCTGCCGCCACCACACACCCCTGTACACTCTGCCGCCACCCACACACGCCTGTACACTCTGCCGCCACCACACACGCCTGTACACTCTGCCGCCACCACACACGCCTGAACACTCTGCCACCACCACACACGCCTGTATACTCTGCCGCCACCACCACAGACACCTGTATACTCTGCCACCACACAGATGCCTGTATACTATGCCACCACAGACACCTATATACTCTGCCACCACCACCACACACACCTGTATACTCTGCCACCACCACCACACACGCCTGTATACTCCACTACCCACAGACCCACCTGTATACTCTGCTACCCACAGAGTCACCTGTATAATCTCCTACCCTCAGAGCCGTCTGTATACTCTGCTACCCACAGAGCCCCTGTATACTCTGCTACCCACTGGCCCGCCTGTATACACACAATTCATTTCACCCTGCTCCCGATGCAATTGCATCGGGCCTTTTTACTAGTATGATAATAATCCTCAGTTCCTGTTCTACTGTGAGCGCAAGCCGACTTTCATACGCCTTTGATCCTGTCCTGCATTGCCGGGCTCAGCATGTATTACATTGCAGTCAGGTGACATCCGACTGTAGAGCGATGTTTCACACGCACTCATAGACCTGTATAGGTGTGTGTAATCTGAGATTTGCTGCCAAATGCAGCATGCTGCAAATTTTTCCTCAGCACGATTTTGGCTGAGGTAAAAGTAGCAGATAGATATTGTCTCAGTTTTTATTGTATTGCACTTGTCCATTCAAAATGCAAGTGGAACTGAGGCCTGCCCCATTCCCCAGTCCCACCTCGGAATGCCCCAAAGTGCTAGTTTTACATAAACCCTCTGTTTTCCATCACAGATATCTTAAATTTACCAGGACTACATCTCAAAATTTGGGACTGTAACATCTCGTTTTCAGTGGTATGTTTCCAAAACATATTTTTAGCACCAGTGAACGCAGACAGAAGAAGAAAAAAAAGAAAAGATTAAGTTCGAAATACTTGATATATTTTATTTGTACAATTAAAAATCCCGCGTGGATTGGTGATAGTAGTGAAAAGATGCTCACAATAGTTCAGTGAACAGGGAGCAACAACTCACTTCTGGAGCTGGCAAGGAGCGGTCTAAAAGGACCAAATGGTACTTTGACCATTTCTACTATAAGATAGATATTACAGAATTGAATTATAATCAGAGGAGATACTCAGGTTGCATGACACCCTACTATAAACCTATACCCTGAACTACCTTACGAGGATGGAAAGATCAAAGGGATCATTCTGCTTTTCACCATGAAAGGAGTTGCTGGCCCTTTATTAACCTAACCATGCTAAATGAACAATTGGAAGAGGGACAAAAGAGAGACTGTCACTACAAAAGCCATTCTGGGAGCAGAAGAAAGTTCATACAGACACCAAGTGGGATATTTAGATTGGACTGATTGTGTACTAATTGGAAGTATCTGTTTCCTTGAATCACTGATGAACCCCCAAGAACACCATTATATCCCCTGGGGAACTTAAAGAAAGACTTCACTCTGGAAAAGCCTCAACAATCTCTCTGAACTCCCTTCATTCTGGCATTCTGTGGGTCTGGACATTAGACCAATAACATACGGGCCACATATGATTGGTGTGACCCGTTTATCAGTACAGTTTTTCCGATGCCCCTGATGAGCCTCTCATACGGGCAGGGTATTATCATACCATATTAATGGTTAAAGATTGAAGAATTTATCTGGTTTTAACAGCCATAGGACTTTTGATGGAGGGTCGGGTTGGACCTTGGACCTAGGAACAATATAAAGGCACCACACCACCTAGTATATCGTTTATACATACACTAAGGCTTTTTCCGGGTTCGTCTGTTTTGAAGACGGATTATGTTCAGTCACTTTCCTCAAACCACAATACAAACATAAGGATTAGTATATTGTTTTCCAACTGAACAAAACCCCCAAAGAACTGATTGTGTGAACAGTTGTTTGTCTACTTGTGCTGGGTGGTGGGTTTCTATTGTGAGCATCTTTTCACTACTATCACCAATTCACACGGGATTTTTGGCCCTGGTGGTCAACTGAATAAAGGGGATGATATTTACAAGGGATTACCGTATATACAAAGTTTGTCTTCGTGACGCCACCTGCAGTGTCTGGTGATGCTCACCAGCGCCGCCACAGCCCTCCGGTGGTCGATGATATTGCGGCTTGGATGAATTAGTCCCCCGCAGGTGGGACTGGACCGCCGGGGCAGCGTTGCTGTAAGAAAGTAGTTTATAATTGAAAGGATGCAGCAGAGTCGGGACTTCACCGGGTAACTTTACTGATAAACTTCACCAAAGTTATACAGTTCAGCAGTTCAATTGGTGTTATGGCGGCAAATACTCCGGATGCTGCAATTGGGATTTCTGGTTGTAGATGGACCCCTCCTTGTGTTCCTCTCAGTTCCTTTCTTTCCTTTTGTTCCCAGTACTGTGAAGTCTGACCTCTTAAAGATGGGCTGACCTCATGCTGGTTATTAAGTCTCCTCTCCCTTGCACCCGTCTGGTGAACCTTTTACTTGTCCTTCGCAGGATCCGACTGCAGGACTGATTCCCCTCTTGTGGGCTCTTTGGGAGTCGGGGCTGTATCTGTAATATCCCCATTTAACGGATTTTCTGTGAGCCGTAAGGAACTCACAGTTGCGGGCTCCGGTACCCAGCTTCCTTCCTATGGGGCAAACTCTTAGTTACTCAATTCCCCATTTGAGTGAACTCTGCCTCTGAGTCTCCTACTCTCCTTTCTCTCTGGGATCTTTGCTTTCTGGGCCCCTCAGCCGAGGAGACCCTCCTTGCTCCAGCTCTTACTCCATCTCTTCTCTACTCTCCTCTACTCTTCTCTACTCTTCTCCCTCAGGAGGTCACTATATACCCTCCCCGGGGACCCTCCCACCCACTACTCTAGTGTGTGAGTGCTGCTCTAGGGTTCCATCTAGTGACCATAGTCCCAATTGCAGTGGAGTACTGCACCACTTTTCTGGGTGCAGTACCCCTTTTGTGGCACCTACGTAATGGGGCGCCACATTCACACAGTCAGTATTTTAAATCAGGATCTGTAAGCCATAAATCCGGAGTGGATTAATCAGTGGAAAAGTATAATAGAAACACATGCACCGCTTCTCCATTTTTCATCTAGTTCTGGTTCTGGCTTACAAATACTGAACTAAAATATTGACCAAAAACTGAACATGGGAACGTGGCCTAAGAAAAATGTTCATAAACCTGTCAATCTGCAACCAGCGATTAGGCTGGATTGCGCCGTCTGACACCTCAATAACGATGTTGGCGGCGATCCAGCCTATACCGAAGCATTGCTGCGGATCTCTCGCTGGGTTGATTCCAGCCCAGCGAGCGATGGCTCTGCCCGTAGCGCTGCGGCATCACCGGCAACATCCTGCCGTGTGACACCAAGGCTGCGATGTCGGAAGCGTGTGACGGGGCCATAGGACCCCCTTCTGGCATGGCAATTTTTCTGCAATGCACTGAGGCCAAAGAAAACTAGTGGACAAGTGTCTCAGCAATCAGTTTACGGTATTTAAATGCCAGTAACTGACAGCAGCATTTGATTGGTTAAACTACAGCAGTCAAAGATTGTTCGGATTGCTGTTGTTCCAGGCAGGAGCCATCTTTGCGATTGTACCTTCTATATCCAGGCTGTATTAGGGCATTTTACACAAGTTCAGTATCCACTCTAACTTGTGCCCCATTACTTGGCAGCAACTAGGAAAACACAAAACAACATCTATAGTATTCCTTGGAGAAATTGCAACATATAGAATGGTTTAATCATTTTGTACCATCACTAAGACAATCAATAAATCGTATTAGGAAATGTCATCCCAAATCACATGTGGCTAATTGCAAGTCAATAACAGCCGTCTTCTTATATCCTCCTTCGGTTAAGAAATAATCTAAGCTTAGTAACTGCAAGATTTGTCTATTTAGAAGCAAATTGGTATTGAAACACATGCACAGCACAAAGCTTTTCTCAATCGAGCTTAAAGCATTTTTTTTCTTTCCTTTTCAAAAATCATATATAAATACAAGAGTAGGATTATCATTGCTGTCTATAATTTAAATGACATAGATAAGGCAGTCGGAAAATGCACCAAATTTATCACAGCAGGCCAAGCTATTAGAAAGATTTGACATAACTTTGGTGCTCATTAGAACTTCTTTGTTTTTATATAACACCTCTTGGGTAGGAAACTTTAGGCATTGTTGTCCACCTAAAATTGGCACGTAACTGTATTAAATTTTGCACATCTTGTCAAGTAAGGCTGTTTGTTCACGATCCAGAGGCTGTGCTTGTTGGATGCTGTGCCTCCGGACCTGTAGGAACCCCCGGGTGCACGCAGGTAGACTGCAGCAACCCTGTACTTACAATCTGTGGTGGGTGCAGGGTAGTCTCTTTCTGCTTTCACCCTATAGTTATCTCTTCCTACTCTGTAGCATGAAATTAACATGCTGTAGAGATTTGGAAGTCTGGAAACCTGCACTGCAGCTGAAAACACGCTGCAGAGGGGAGACGCATAGTGGGCATTTGATTTCTTGAACTGTAGAAGGCAGCATTTTGGACACAATGGCAATACACTTCATCTAATACACTGCAATTCCTGATCGTGAGCACACACCCTAACAAGCCATGCACTCTATTCTCAACACTTTTAAAAAGTAGTGAGTGTGACACAAAAATCTTCTTGGTATCTTTAATCCCTTATGGTACCTTTACACGCCGCCACAACAGGATGGATACCAACGGCAACTTCACGTGCACGAGCACGGCCGAACGGTTACCAACGGGAACCGCACCCTCTTTACACGCCGCCACAAGGTGCGCTACGCTACGCTACATCTACAGCTAGATACATCGCCGGGTGTCGCAAGTAGCCGTCTGTAGCTCAGCGTACCAGCTTTACACACCGCCACCACAGAGTGATCTGGGAGCAACAAAGGCAGGACGTAAAACAAATAGGCGTGCCACAGACCTGTACGCCGCGCCCAAACCACAACCATTGGCCAACACTACGGAGTTGTGATTGGGCACGACGGAAAGGGCGGATGGCCGAGACGTGCCGTACTAGTGAGCGGAGTGTGGCACGGAATAAGCGCTTGTGACATGGCGGAGCCTGGCGAATGCATCGAAATCGATGGTAATGGGTCACGCTAGAGCGGTGGCCAGTCACATATCCCGTGTGTATTAAAGTAGCGGTCCGGGGCTATGTGTGCGTAGTACAAGTGTTTGCCTTGTCACGCACGATCAGCGCTTGTGACAGCCGCGTGTTTCCGATTGCACTGAGGTGCGTTTGTGTGCCACACATTAGCGGCTTACAAAAGACAGTATGTGCGTTTTCAGTCAAAAATCTGTGACAACTGTGGCGAAGTATGTGTATGTATACAGGCTGAATGGGGTTTAATATATGTGCTGACAGATGTGAATGTAGTGGAACAGCTTCCAAGGCACCAAGTCAAAGATCTGTGTGACAGTGTATTAGCAAACACCTGACAAGAATATGTCCTGCATCAATGTGCTGTGTGCAGGGGACCCTCTGCCTACAACAAAATAAAGGATCATGTACGCACAATGGCCACAAACACTGTTGGGCAAAAGACTTTCAGAAAAACATGGCTACCCACACATATTGTGTGCACAATCCCAGCCAATAGGTGGCTATGACATCCCAGGCCCCCACCCAACCCTGCATCACATTGCCCTCCTCCACCAAGTAATCAGGCTCACACAGATTATGTTGGATCCAACACAAAAATGTTTAATATATTGCATGAATCTTGACCTTGTCTTGTGCAAACAAATTATACATAAAGTAAAAACATTGTAGAATTCAAGAGCAGGTGACATTAATCAGCCAAATTCAAGGGATAAGCAAATCACCACACATTGCAAACTGTGCATGGAAAAAATACCAAAATAACCTAAACTAACTAACTAACTAACTACATAATGAAAACTCATGCACATAATGAAAACAAAGATAATGGAAAAGGTCAACCAAACATTAAAGGGGTGCAGCTATCCTGCTGTCACCTCCATTGAAAACACAAAAAGCAACTCCCAGAGCCAGCCACATTATATGGCCTGGTCCTGCCAGCTCACTGCACCAGACCCATTGAAGTAGGAGCAGTAAGCTTCTCTACTGTCCCTGGCCTCCTGCCGAGTGCGGCCATGGCTCTGCGGCTGGAGTGGCACAATCACATGGGCCTCATCACGCCAAGACCCTGGACGGAGCTCCCCTGTTGTAGCGTCGGCATTATCTACATAACCTCCTGGCGTGTATGATGCTCTATCCCTACGACGCAGGAAGTTGTGCAGCACACAGCAGGCCACCACTACCGCGTCAATAGACTCCGGTTTCATATGTATAGGTGTATGAAAAATCCGGAATCTATTCGCCATTATCCCAAACGCATTTTCAACTACACGGCGGGCCCGGGATAGCCGGTAGTTGAAAATGCGTCTCTCAGAAGTAAGGGCCCTCTGGGGATATGGCCGCAGTAGGTGTTCCTGAAGTGGGAATGCTTCATCCGCCACAAACGCAAAGTTGAGATGTTCGGTCGTGTGCTCATTTGAGGGTAAGTTTAGCCCACCATTCCCTAGTAGTGTTGCCAAGGAGCTTAGGGCAAACACCCCCCCATCTGAGTTCCGACCAGGCATTCCAACATCCACGTAGAGGAACTCATAGTTGGCATCTACTACAGCCATGAGGATTATACTACAATACCCTTTGTAATTGTAATACAAAGAGCCAGAGTGGGCAGGTTTGGTAATCCTCACGTGCTTACCATCCAATGCCCCGCCACAGTTGGGGAAGTTCCACCGGGTTTCAAACCCTCGGGCCACTTCCAGCCATTCTGCGGCGGTTAAAGGCATTTTCATGTAGGCTGGCTGCAGAGCTCTCCAGATGGCCCAACACGTTTCAGGGATCAGGCGGCTCAGCAGGGGCAGGGAGACACGTGACACGTATGTGAGGGATGTCATGGACTGCCCTGTAGCCAGGAACCGCAAAGTGATCGCCAACCGCTCAGCAGCTGATACTGATGGGCGCATTATAGTGTCCTGACGCGCTATCATTGGCCCTACACGCTCCAATAGGAAGGTGAAACAGTCCTCGGGCATACGGAGATAGTTTCGGTAATCATCAGGACAGTTAAGCTCCAGCTCCCGCAACAGCTGCATGTGGCCCCGGGTTTCCCGCCTCAGAAGCCAATCACGGGTCCACTTCCGCCGCTGTCTGCGCCTCATCAACCTTTCATACCGATCCTGATACCACATTTGCTCTTCCACCAACGCAAGAGCCACGATAACATTGCGGTCATGGATATTCTGCATCCTCAATATCAGCACCTGTAGATGAGAAAGCACAACATGAGTACATAGACCAAAATGTGTGCAAGTCAGCATGTTCAGCAAGCCACACCTCTTTTCCATTACACACTATAGCCAAGAGGATGGGATCTCTCGTGTGGGCCCAAAACACAACCCTGAAGCAAGGACGCCAAACACACAGTAGTCACCCTAAACAACATGGCACACGGCGATTGAGAGTGGCCTCCTCTACATCAACGTCAATGGGAGCTCCCAAAATTCACACATCTGCACCTAGGTGAGTTAGAAAGAGACATGTGTCACCAATAATGTTGGTCAAACAGGTCCCATAATCCATTACACAGCCCATAATGTCAATTGATTACAGTAAAAATGAGAAGAATAACGAATGTGACGTACCCCGATATGGAAGGTTGAGGAAGGCTACATGAACCAAACAACATTGCACATGACTGCGGATGGTTACCCATGGTTTAATTGGTTTTTGAAGGTGTCATTTTAAATACACATCTATGCCATGTCTGGCGCCCAACACCTCAAAGCCCTGTGTCATCCCATTCCCGTTGAACACAGTCTCCATTGGCCACAACCAGTATGCAGAAATCGATCCAGTCGACATGAGTGACACAGTTCCGTCTACAGTCATGCATCCATTCTCCTGTATGTTGTCTGCAAACAAACACAGCAATGTATCTCAACAAAAGTGTCAAGGCCACACAAAAATGCCGTATCCTAACCCACACACTACACTATATCTCGTCCCCAACAATACAAACCCCTATATCGGCCGCTACAGCAGTCTCCGGCGCTCTCCAAGAACATCAACATATGCACCCCACCCTGCGCAAATTCCATGTGTGTCCACAAAAACTTACCTAATGGGTCTGGCCAGCAAGCGTAATGTTTGGCGGGATGGGCAACTTTTAAAGGGCCGCCAACCTATCACTATTCAGCGATCTCCACCAATTAGCGGAAGGCAAATCCGCACCCAGGTGCCCCATCAGGATGTGCATAATTGTGTCCGCTGTGATTGGTGTCCCGGACTATAAAGGCAGGTCAATGGCCACTGCTCCTTGTCCAGACGTCGATGTGCATTGAGCTACTAGTGTCCTGTTTGACTTCTGTTGCTCTGACGGTAAGCCTCTTTAGCGGTTTGTAAGAAAATGTAATGAACGCAGCTGGTTCTGGCACAGGCAGCTTAGGCGATGTGTGTATGGCCATGTTTGAAGCGGCATGCAAATATTGAACACGTAATATTAAATATGTGTACCTTATTCTGTGTCGCCCAGTAGCCAGGTAGTGCCTCTACTCATATAGTGTAAGTATGTATTGCACCTTCTGCTTTTTGGCAATGGTAAAAGAGCACGGTGTTATTTCTTTGGCTGGTACTTCACATCAACATTTCAGGGGTGGTAGAATTGTGGCGGACATTCCAGGGATGTTGGGTACATGTGTTAAAATGGTACTTCCACGTCTGGAGGAACACCTACATGATCATCTGGGTGCACATTACATGTAGTATGTGCAGTGTTGGCACACACCCAGCCCGCCTTTCTCATATAGTGACCCCTTACCATTGTGGACACTGGCCAGGTACTAGTTAGCACACAACGTGTTAGGTCACATGTTGCCCTCTACAGGTATGTACGCACACACCGTGTCAAGGTGTGTTGCAATAGGTACATTGGGGACTGAAATCATGTTTGAAACATCTGTAGGTGGACACCGATATCCGGGGCTTGATATTGGCAGCATACATGTGTTTGAGTTAGTAGCGGCCTGAGATTGAGAAAATGGCACACTCATGCCCAGTTTCACTCCACAAAATAGCTGCATAGATGATCACTGTAGAAAGTTAATGATTATGTGTATCATTGTGGCAAGTTTTGAAATGTCGGTATGGCTTGTGTTGTGACTGTGTTTTTTTTGTGTATTTTGTCATCGGCAGATGCCGAGGGGTACTGTGGAATTGGAATCCCAGCTTCTCACGGAGTATCAGCGGCACGAATGTTTGTGGCGCAGCTCGCTGCCCGAATATAAAAATCGGGCAGCGAGGGCCGAGGCCTACAGGAGTCTTGTGGCTCTGGCAAATCGCTTGGAGCCAAGGGTAGGCAAGACGTGGGACCCTATGGTACTATCCCCTCTTCACCTTTATCCTGGGCGAGGTTCGCCCGCATCAAACGACGACCAACTGCCCCGTTGCTGCGTCCCATGTAGGCCCGGCTGCATCACCATCTGCGCCACAGGAGGTGGGTAATTGTGTGACAGTGGTGGCCCACAATGTTTCCTTCACATGTGTGCTTCTATAAATCCTTCACACCAAATGTGTTGGCATATTTTCCTCCTTGCTGCGGCACACCTTGGGGTGTCAATCTATCTGCCCTCCTTCCATGACTTGGCAGACTTTTCTATTCTATGCTTCCAGCCGTATTGCAATGTTGCTTCTTCCACAACATCTTGGTATGTTTAGGTTAGTTATTTAAGGGTTTCAAGATAGCAGGTGGTTTGTTCTCAAACAGCCACATAGTACCATGTAGTAAATGGTGCTGGCTCACATGTGTGTTGGCTTTGTTGCCAGTGGGTTAAAGGTAATTGACTGAGGGGTGGATTCTCACCATAAAGGAGTCCTAATGGAAAGGTGGCCAATATGTGTCATTGGCCAGCACAGCCCCAGTATCAAGGTGTTGTGGTGACATGTCCTAATATTGGATTACGGCTACGTGACAAACAACTAATTATGTATTGAGCTGAGCTCCTGGAATGGTCGAGGTGAGTGTACAGGAGAACCACTGGTGTTGGGGTCTTGAACCTTATTTGCTTTACTGTGTTATTCATCATTTTCCATTCTGGTAGTTGGGCTTGGTGTGTGTGGGAGTGGTATCTAGAGTCCTGTTGTGAATGTATAAAGTTGATAGTGCCTCCACTAATGGTTTGTTTTTTTTTTCCCCACCCACAGGCCCCAGAAGAGGACGGCTCCATTGCCGAGGATTCTGTTGCTGATGATGCTCAGCCCATGACATCTGGGGCTGAGCAGGAGGGCGGGGCGAGTGATGTGGGTCCAGGCCCAGGTCCCAGCTCCGGGATCCGTCGCCGCCGACGTCCTGCACCACCAGAGACGGAGCTGGCGACCTGGGCCCGACGCGTGCTGTTGGATGAACAGCGGACCCACATCGACAGCGACGCCCTCTACATGAGCAACAGAATGCGAGGGATGGAGCCGCTCCAGAAAAAGATCCTTCTGAGGGTCTTCCACAATGCCGCTGATGCTGCCGATGATGGGGCCCTTCAATGGGGCTGCCACGTCCCCCCCCCCATGCAACACACCTTGTGGCCCCTTTCACCAGCTGCCCCATCTCGGCCCGTGAGAAGACCGGCCCCGCCACAGTCACCCCATCCCCCCTCAACACGTCGTCGTTCAACCAGACGTTCTGGGGCAGGTCGGGGCTGCCCTCAGAGGAGGGGGGATGCGGCATTGTCAGAGCCGACAGAAGAGGAGTAATTTGGACACTAGTAGCCAATGCACAGAATTGGCAGTCTGGACTTTATAATTTCAGGAATCGCCTTTGATATGTTTATTTTGTGGAATGAGTTTTGGCCAAAATTTGTGGTTTTTTAATTTTTTTTTCCCCAAAATTTATATTCTTTGTAATTTATTTTTATATCCAGCCTGGATTAAAATTTTTTGATTAACACAATTGTGTATTCATTTAAGAATAAGGATTGTGGGGGTTTTTGGGCGAGAATTTAATTGTGGCCAATAATAGGTTTCCCCAAGCCACACAATATGGGCCAGTGCTCGCTGAGCAGGATCACCATCGGTTCATTTGGAATGTCTTAGCACATTCACAAAGGGATGTTGTGATGTGCCTCACATAGTTAGGTTATGGTGAGGTTTGGTCACCAAATATTAGTAAGGTCACATGAAGGAGCGTATAACAAAGTTAGAACAGCATTGTATTGTAAACATACATGTGTCACAGACATTTGCCATCATACAAGGAATGCTTAGGCCAGATGGGGCTAGCCAGTCCACACTTGTGATGGTCCCAATGTGGGACAGTATAGGGATTGTAGGGCAGATTGGGCTAGCCAGTCCACACTTGTGATGGTCCCAATGTGGGACAGTATAGGGATTGTAGGGCAGATTGGGCTAGCCAGTCCACACTTGTGATGGTCCCAATGTGGGACAGTATAGGGATTGTAGGGCAGATTGGGCTAGCCAGTCCACACTTGTGATGGTCCCAATGTGGGACAGTATAGGGATTGTAGGGCAGATTGGCCTAGGCAGTCCACACTTGTGATGGTCCCAATGTGGGACACTATAAGAAAAGAGCCCAACGGGGGCAAAAAACAAACAAACAATATTTTCACTTTTGCAAGGCAACAAGCCAACGTGTGAAAATTTTAGGGTCCAACAAGGACAACTGTTTGTGGGGCCATGTTTGGCCAGGATACAATGCATCCCTCAAATTCATGGGTGTGATCCATGGTGTGGGTGTAGGGCCGCCAGCATTTGAGCCAGGCGGGCAAGGTCCTGCAGGCCACGCTGTAGAGCCGTGGTCAAACGGGCCACAAATGCCTGATGGGCCTGGATGAATTCCTCCATGGTAGGGGCACCTGTATTGGGAGTAAACACACACTTTAGTACACAGTCGTCACTGCTGATGGTTAGTCATGACTGGCCACAACCATCCACTTACCCTGTTCCTCCAAATCCAGTTCACCATCAGACGGGGAGGGAGATGGGGTCAAGCTCCATCCATATGAGCCCGCACGTTCACCATCTGGAAAAATGGTGAACCAACATGGTTTACTTTGTTTACATAAATAGTTTTGGCCCAGATGAAATTTAAGCAACAGTGTGCAGGGTGTCTGTGGCAACATAACACACTTACCACCATAGTCACTGTGTGGGGACATGGTCACCCCAGGACTCGCCACTGAGCTGGAGACAGTGGGAGGTGGTGTTACTCCCGGGCTGGGGCTCCGTGGCCACATTATGTGGTTCAGGGGTAATAGTGGTCCTGGGCTACGGGGCAAATACTCCTCTGGGCCGCCAGGTACTTGCAGCTCCTCGCCCTCCTGTGGGGAGTTGATGTGTTCCTCCAGCAGCCAGGCAGATGGGGACAGCTGGTCACACTCCAGCGGGCTGCCAGGTGCGGACTGGTCCTCCACGTCCTCTGTCCCGGTGGGTGACGGGACGTCTGGCTCCTGAGGCCCGGGGGAAGGTGTTGACCCTGGGGACAAGGGTGCCACTTGAGCCTGATGTGGTGGGGTTCTTGATGGGCCACCTGGGGGTGGGGCATGGGGCCCTTCTTCTGATGAGGATTCAGCATCTAGTTTGAAATTTGAACATAAAAGACGTAATAAGATCATGCCTACACATTGTTGTCCTACAAAGAGCTTGTGTGGGTATGTATTTGACGGGTAAGCCTGGGGTCACACACACACAGATATGTGGCCAGATATTGTTCACAGATCTCTGGTTGCAGTGAAAGCATGGACACATTGTTCCATTTTGAGGCTGTCTCCAAATGTCAACATGTGACCATGATTTGACTGCAAACAGAGATCTGCAAACAATATGTGGGCAGATATCTGTGTGTGTGACCCCAGCCTTACTTAGCATCAACCAGGTGATGCTGGATGCATACACTCATGTTGTATGCATGGACTGTGCGTGTGAGACATTTTTAGGCCTGACTGGATGAGCACAACACTGTGAAGATGTGTTTGATTGTGTAGGCCACACTGTCCCTTGTCATATGTTTCCATCATTTTTTGTGTATTGTGGGACATGCACATGTGGCGGTGTGTGTTTTGGGGCAACAATTACTCACCACGCAGCCTGGCAATCCTGGCACGGATGTCCAGTATGCGACCTGGGCACTTATGCTTCAAGTCAGCGATCTTTTTTTGGATCGCTTTGACTGTCCTCTGTACCCCCAGTTGGCAGAGCAGGGCCCGCTGGATCCGCCGCACGGTGCACCGATTGCGCAGCCTGGGGTGCCGGTGGTGATGGTGGCCCCAATAGTCCCGACGGTCGCACTGATCAATGAGGATGATCAGCTCCGCCATCCCCCATGTTGCGGCGCGGTGCACGGCTGCCATGACTGCTATGGTGTGTGCAGAGGCGGGGCTGGCACCTTGCAGGCAGAGTGAAAATGAAACCAACGTCATGACGTCATTACGACCGCTGTGGGGGTGACGCACCTTTATAAGTAGCCCAACGCGCAGTGACTCGCCCGACACACTTATGCGGCCCCTACTGCAGAAGACCCACAGTGCAGTCCGTACAACACGGCTCTGATCTGTCTACTGAGTAATCTCCTCCGATGTGCTATGGGATTGTGTGCATCTGTGTGCGCGCTGCGCGCAGTGCCAGACCCGGAACACTTCTACGGCAGCTGCTGTGCAATAAGCCAGAGCGGTACGTAACACACACTTGTGCGCTGTGTACCGCATTATTCGTTATCATGTGTTGATAGGATGTGCACACTGTATGTAGATCATGGGCCATTTATGATTTTACGTTCAAGTGTGTGTCCGCGTAATTGTACTACTATATGATCGTGCATACGGCGCGTATGTGTAGTGCTGAAGGGACAGCTCATCCAAGATGGAGGGCTGTGAGGCAAGGGCCAATCGTAACGCAGCATCTTCCACCAATGATCGCTGAAGGGGCGCGGTATCACGGAGCATGGGTGACGCCTTAGCCACATTGCAGCTACATTGCCGGGTGTCCCGAGTTCCCTTCTGTAGCTTCTTTACACGCCGATACAGCTCGCTACAATCGGCGATGTAGCCATCTGTTTATGGGCAGTGCACGGATGCAGAGGTATCTGTAGCCGGCTGTGTCGTCCCGTCTTCAGACGCCGCTACTACGGGCGATATTGGCGCGACAAGCTACTTTTGTAGCCTGTAGCGGGTTGTATCCATCCTGTTGTGGCGGCGTGTAAAGGTACCATTAGTGACATATGATGTACAGTTATGTCATATGCCGGATCACAGACTTTCGTAAACTGAGCACATTTTTCCAGGCAGTTGATGGCTGCTATATTCAGGCATCATCTGCCTCTTACAGCAGCTGTAGAAGAGGAGCTCTGCCCGTGGCTGTAAACTTGCTCCTATCTCTGTCAATCTCTAACGCATGTTGGCAGGGGATGCATCATTAAATGCACCTGTCTTGAGACCCGTGAAATGATAATAGTTGCCATGATGGCCTAGCGTTGGCTAATGATCCCTGTGCCTGTCATTATGGTCCTCCTGTGAAAGACATTAATTAGCTATCGTTTATAGGAGACCATAACTTTTGTTAAACACAGCAGTACTTGAGCTTCACTGTGTATAGTACAAGTGATCAGGTGGTCGCAAGTAACACAGCAGTACTCGAGTATCACGGTGTGTAGTACAAGTGATCGAGTGGTCGCATGTTCAAGTTCCCTAAGGAGACTAATAAATACAATAAAAAAAAAAATGTTTTTAAAATATGAACAAATATATATAAAAGTTCAAATCACGGCTACCTTTTAAAAATAAAAAAAATTAAACAAATGGTATCGCTATTTGTTAGAGTTCAATCTACAAAAATATAAAATATTTTAATTGGAGGACAGCATAGAGCATTGTTTGCAATTAAAAGATTTTTATTTTATATATGATCAAAATATGTGACAACACACAGAAAAAGACACCAAGGGGGTTCCCAACAAATCACAGCTAAACAGAACAATGCTGACCATATACAACTGATATAACTGACATATGTCCTATATTGAGAGAGTTATAAAGTGCATAGACAACCTGACATAGATAGACTGTCAATTACATAATACATCTTAAACCAAATGCAATCCACACAGTACATTATTACATACACATATGGGGGACCCCATATACATAACCTTATAGGACAATTTGAACTACTGACAGTCTGGGTCTCTGTTTTAAAAACTGGCAAAACTACACTGTTGCGCCCTATGA
Organism: Allobates femoralis; assembly: GCA_033576535.1. Taxonomy (NCBI): domain Eukaryota; kingdom Metazoa; phylum Chordata; class Amphibia; order Anura; family Aromobatidae; genus Allobates; species Allobates femoralis. The sequence continues at coordinate 2,739 of JARQOC010002971.1, read as the reverse complement.
AAAACTATGGCCAGTTGGATGGACAGCAAGGAGTTAACTTCCTGGAGAACCTGTGTGTGTACAATGATTACATTGATGTGGATATATCAATATATATATAAAAATTATTCTTATGTTGGCAGACGATGGGATTTTCCTTTAGATATACACATTCAGCCTGGCAAGGGTTAACACAGGTGAACGCAGCCCTCTGCCACTTTCTACCTGGCAGCCGAATCTGTGCATGCCTGGTTGTCATGGTGACACGTCTCGGGCCAGGAGCATGCGCAGTAAAGCTGCGATCCAATTAGCTGGTGGGACTTGATGGCGGTCTGACTGCGCATGCGCATGACGTTACAAACTCGGAGGTTCGGGTAGACGCCAGTGCTAGCGCGCGGTATAAAGAGTAAATGGCGGCCAGTATGGGGTGCAGACTGCCAGGCCACACAGTACTATTTCCCCGAAGAGGCCAGTGGAGTGAAACACGTGTCGGGGCATGTAAGAATCTCCTTCCCTCTTTGGGAGTTTAGCAATGTGTGAGCTTTGCACATGAATGTTGTTTTAATCAATGCTGCCCTGTATGGATAGAGAGGCTATTGGACTAAATTGATACTAGATATATTATGACTGTTGCTTAAAGGGTTGTATATTGTTTCCTCTTGCACCACACATCTGGCTATAAGTGAGACAATTTACTGTATTGGGTCCCCCATATGTATGTGTAATAATGTACTGTGTGGATTGCATTTGGTTTAAGATATATCATGTAATTGACAGTCTATCTATGGCTATGTTCACACACAATTTGCGTTTTTTTTAGCACTCTTAAAAGCGCTTGCGTTTTTTTAAGAGTGCTAAAAAATGTCCCTTGTGTGTCTGAAAGGATTTGCCACGTTTTTGGACTTAGTCATTTTTTCACCAAAAACGCAGGCAAAAACGCAAGCGTTAACGCAGGGTGCATAAATGTGCCTTTTAAAAACGCATGTGTTTCCCATAGGGCCCCCATGTTAAAAAAAAGCATGTGCGTTTTTTCAAAAACGCATGCGTTTTTTTTTAACATGGCCCCTATGGGAAACGCATGCGTTTTTGAATGGCACTAAGGCTGCGTTCACACATCGCGTATTTTGACGCGTATTTTTACGCGCGTATTTTCTCCAGAAGAATGTGCATCTGTATTTCCCAGCAAAGTCAATGGGCATTCACTTTTGCCATTCACACGTCGCGTATTTTTACGCAGCGTAAAAATACGCGCGTAAAAAGAATGAACATGTCAATTCTTTGCAGTTTTTTACGCGCGTATTTTCCATAGGCCCCATTATAAGCACTGGAAATACGCGCGTAAAAAAACGCAGTCGCGTATTTTTACGCGCGTAAGGCTACGTTCACACATTGCGTATTTTTACGCGCGCGTATTTTTACGCACGCGTATTTTTACGCGCGTAAAAATACGCGACTGCGTTTTTTTACGCGCGTATTTCCAGTGCTTATAATGGGGCCTATGGAAAATACGCGCGTAAAAAACTGCAAAGAATTGACATGTTCATTCTTTTTACGCGCGTATTTTTACGCTGCGTAAAAATACGCGACGTGTGAATGGCAAAAGTGAATGCCCATTGACTTTGCTGGGAAATACAGATGCACATTCTTCTGGAGGAAATACGCGCGTAAAAATACGGGTCAAAATACGCGATGTGTGAACGCAGCCTAAAAATACGCGTGCGTAAAAATACGCGCGCGTAAAAATACGCAATGTGTGAACGTAGCCTAAAAGGTACTAATGTACCATGCGTTTTTGCATGCGTTTCCCATAGGGCCCCATGTTAAAAAAACGCATGCGTTTTTGGAAAAACGCACATGCGTTTTTTTACAGCACCCAAAAACGCTGCATGCAGCGTTTTTTGGACTGGGGGTAAAAAACGCAAATGGAGCTGAAAAACGCAGCTACACTCAAATGTACCCTGCGTTAACGCACCTGCGTTTTTTTTAACAACCCAAAAACGCAGAGATGGTCAAAAAAACGCATGTGTGTGAACATGGCCTATGTCAGGTTGTCTATGCACTTTGTAACTCTCTCAATGTGGGACATATATCAGTTGTATATGGTCAGCATTGTTCTGTTTAGCTGTGATTTGTGGGGAACCCCCTTGGTGTTTTTTTCTGTGTCTCGTCAGATGTTTTGATTATATGTAAAATAAAAATCTTTTAATTGCAAACAATAGTCTATGCTGTCCTCCAAACAAAATATCATTATAAGAGTATGCAAAAAACATCCTGGAATGGCGAGACTGCTCACTAGGGGTAATTTGAGATTGAGCCATATATGGATTTCTTATTCAATAAAATATAAAATAAGCTAGCATTATCAGTAAACTGCGTAAAAAAAGAAAATTAAAATGCCATAATTAAATATTTTGGCCACCGCGACAATGCAAAAATGGCCACATAATTGCAATTTTTTTTTTTTTTTCAAATAATGATTTTTTTCACCACTAAAATATAAAAACATCTATGCATATTTGGTATATCTGTATTTGCACACACCTAGAGAATACTATTGCTAAGTAATTTTTACCATATAGTAAACACTGTAAATAAAAAAGCTAAAAAACTATTTCAGAATTGCACTTTTTTCGCAATTTTGCTGCAGTTTAATTTTTTCCTCATTATCCACTACATTATATTAGGGTAGACTCACATCTGTGTATCTTGCCTCACTGAGGTCCTCGGCGAGAAAAGTATCAGAGTGTCATGCAAGTGTCA